>JAJEKV010000066.1:2841089-2984789 GCA_021234155.1 Isoetes taiwanensis | reverse complement strand
GATCGTCATCCGTATGAAGAATATAGTTCTTAAGTGCGGATCATCTAGAAAGAAAACATTCCCATGCACCGCTATTGTCACCCTTGGCCTTAGCAATATCATATTCCTCGTCCTGCCGACATGGATATCATAATAAAAAGATCACATGTGCCATCTTCCGCTCGTTGCTGACTCATTATCCTTAACATCATATATTAGGCATCCCTCCCTAATAACTTTGAGGCACTCAGGATCATGAGCGGCCGATAGTGCATGTAGATGTGACTCACCGAAGGACAACGATGACAATAGTGAAGGACCTCTGGTCAATCCAATCCCTATCTGGTGGTAAAGAAACTCCAGTAGTCCTTCTGGTTCATGCCCATATCTCCTCTTCCCACCCTATTTGTCCAACACAAAGAGTGATATATTTTTTAAGGCGGAAGTTGAATCGGCAAGAGACCTTTGTACCCATGGGGCTGAATCTTTGGGCCAAATGTCGTCTTCTCCATTAATCTTCTTCACAAAGGGCCACTTTTCTTCTCAACTTCGGCCCGATTACCTTGGGGGGGTAGAGTCTCCTTATGTTTTGTATTTTAGCCTTCAATTCTTTAGGAAGTCCTTTTGAGAATACAAACTTCTTGATGTCATCATTACTTACCTTGTATTTGTCCAAACAATCCATTTTAGATAATGCCACATCCCCCGATAGCCTTTGTAACTTTCGGCTCCTACGGTGACTTCATTGTATCATTACATCCTTTACATGGTTTGACACTCAACGAAGGACATCCTATCCTTGGTGAAAGCACCCTTCTTGTATAAGACTTCCTTCTTTAAGCACCGGTCTAAAACCCAAATGGTCACCGGCCGTCTAGCCCCTGAGTCTTTTCTCATCTCTGTCACATTCAAGTCAAAGATGCTTACATCAACGGGAGGCACCCTACCCATAGTATCCGACTTCCACTTGTGCATAAAAGCGTCCTTCATTCATTCCACTTTGCCCATACCGCCTCCTTACAAACCACAATCTTATCACGAGTCTGTTGGTCCTGACTCGCTGGATGAGCTTTTGAATGATCTGCAATGTCATCACCACCTTTTTCTTTGATTTTCTTGCAGTCTTCTTCTTCTCTCAGTATAATTGTTATGCTGCGGTCAATTCCAAAGAGCTTTTGAATGCCTTCGGACTTTGACCCACATGCGGTGGGTAATGGGCAGCCATATTCCACTTGTTTGTTGGCGGGCGGCTTTGAGTTGTCCAGCGTATGGAATCGGCCAAATAGTGGAACATTGAATCAATATCATATAGAATAGAAACACGGGCGCGATTTGAAATGAATTGATGAAAAAATCGCGCTGGCGGAAATGAATAAAGTTACTAATGCAATTCCGCCAGACGTGCTTTCCAACAAACCAATTCCGCGCCGTGTTTTCAAATGAAGAAGTCCGCGCCCGGCGTGTTTTAACATCAATTGGTTGACTTGATTGCCGCTGGCGTGAATTATTCATTCAGAAATCACTTGGCGTGAATTGGTTTGTTTGACGAACGCTGGCGTGGAAATATGAAAGAAACCAGGTTGATTACCTTTTTGTATAGAAATGTCTTCCCCATTTCATTCAAAGTTGCACTAATCTCATTAAATCTTTGGGTGAAGTATTGGCATCAAGATCTGACACCTCCTATAGAGCATAGTGATTGTAGAACTTACTTTTTTGGCTGTTTGTTCCACTTTTGCTCGATGAGGGGCCTTTTGTGCCTCAGCGGAAATCTGCCCACGTCGATGATGACATATTTAATATCATCACTTAACAATAGCTCTGGGCGTTAGATCCACCTCGGTGGCTTGTTGAGATCATATCCCAAGGTAGCACATCCGGCATAGGCATTTGACCGGATTACTAATCATGCTCGAACAATCTCCATGGCATGTCTTTGGATCATATCTTCCGCTAACATAAATGGAGCTTGGTGAGCGGATGAGGGACTTCACATGGATCTTAAAAGTTTCCCTTAAGACCCAATGGATAATGGTCGGTGATACTTATTGACTTGTTCATGGCCTCTAGTTTGCGCCACCCCGTCCCGTTCATTCTCAAAACGGAAGCCTCCATGCCCCGTGCTTCCGGGTTGAACATCCTTCCCTAGATCTAGGACCCTCTAGAAGCTTTCAAGTCGGCTAATTCTAGCTTGCTGCAAAATGACTTGGTGTCGGTTTAGTGGACATGCCTCTACTTGCGGTTGCAACCCCTGGCAAATAGATATTGGCGTAAGCTGCTACATTGTTTGGCCAACCATACTTAAAACATGTCTCACGGCTCACATCTGTCTTCATGAGCGTATCCTTGTATCAGGCTCTAGCAAGGAGTAAGTCCGGAGCGCATCTTTCTTGGCATCCTCGCGGTAATCTCAAGAGCAATTTCGCGATGGGTGTCATCCTCTTCCTCCGCGGATTAGGATCCCTTGTTTGGCCATCTTGTGCACTTCCTTTTTCCTCGGTAAAGAGAGTTAAGTCGAAGCTTGCCATTTGTCTTGGGTAAGGTCAACGTGCACCACATTCGGCACCCTCGTCCATTCCTCTTCTCGGCGGTCAATGGTTGCTATAAGAATCGCCCTTCATCATCTAAGGTGAGATCATATGGTATCATGCGGGTCGCTCTTACGCCCTTGACTTTCTTGGGGATTAAAACTTCAATTAGTTAGGGGTTTTCTTCCTCTTCGCCATCGCAAAAGAAGATGAACATTTTTTATAGTACTTTTTCGTGAGATCAACATGCATTAAACCTAAATTAGGTACAAATCACGCTTGGCGTGTTGGTAGCTCTATTCTTGACCATGCTATGCGTTAATTTGAAACTAAATTAGTTTGCATCCACATTTTAAGCTACATACCCTTCATGAATCCATATTTCACACTATTTAACCTCATTGAACATTGCTATCTCCAACCTGTCTAACACAGCTATATTTCTATATATAAAACGAGCAAAATTATGTTCTACAAAGCGGACAATCGAGCAATCGTAGCAATACTTAAAATTCATGCAAAACATAATAACTCAAACTCATGCAAAAGCATATTAACGAACAAAGGAAATATCTCAAATTCATGCAAGCATAATACTCTCCAAGCTACCTGTGTATTCTGTGGGCAAATTAAATAATTTTGAATAGGGTTAAATTGTATTACGTATTCGATCCGCGTCCTCTCAAACTTGAGAAGAGACGGGTTTTTTAGGATTCCTCTTACCAGCTTCCTGCTGGCCCCGATAAAACTCCGACCTCGATTGGTTTTAGGAAGATCTCCGGAGTCAGCTTAGTAAATGAGTCGGAGGTCGCTAAATTACGGATCTGGCCTTCAAGAAATAGCTTTTTTACCCGAAGAAATAGTGCTTTTACCCGCGACGATAGAAATTTGAATTTCAAGAAAACACAAAATGCAAGTTTAAATATTCTTGACACATACAAATAATAATGAGCCCGAAGACCATTCACGTAGGCTTCTTTTCATTAAGTTTTTAAAACCAATCTACCCAAAATGTATCTCGCCAAATTTATCCAGCCTAAACGTGAAGTTAACCTAATCTTTCTTCTAATTAATTTTCAAAATAGCGGAGTTTCCATAGTTACCGTGGCTTCTCAAAATCTGACTTCTCGAGAATGGCTACGAGTGCGGGTACTCATCTCATTCAATAGCTTGAACATTAAACAATAGTAGGTGTCACTGAATAGCAATTTTACGTAGTGTCGAAGATGAATGTTTCATGTTAACTTCCAAATCGAGGAAAAGGAGAAAGTAGGATTATACGAGATCGACTCCACCGATCCGGACTGTAAACTGTCATGGAATTCTGCGAGGGATAAGTATGTCCAGAGTTACAGTGGGATTAATTTGTGCTATGGATATGAAGCTTTACCTACGCAGACACCCGGTGGGGATACGGTTGAAAGTGTTGGAACATTTGTTTAATGGCCAAGAAAGCTTTAAAAAGGTATGTAACATGTATTTACATTGTAGAAATATGTAAGACAAAATTTGTTGTATTCATTGGAAAAAGTTTACATTGTATATAATCCGGGATAAAATTTGGATAAACCGGACAAAATCCGCATGTTTCAAAAATTTTATCTCATTTCCATTGCGAGGGGCATAGTGAATTCGTAAAAACCCGGCCAAAACCGGGCTCTAGCTCCACCACCTTGCTTTGCTCACACCTCCACCTAGTCTCCATAGTGAACCTCAATGACATTATAAAACCAGGATTTGAGCCAAAAACACCAGCTTTGTCTAGTGGTTCATGTTGGGGCATCAGGGCATAGAGGCTAACCACCGCCACTCCTCATTTTGAATTCTTGATCCAAGTACTCCGATGCATGGTTGCATTCAAGACCGGTGCGAGCCAAACGATTACGGGGGCCCCGAGCCCGGATCTATCAACCTGCCATCATCATTACTTGATTGAGTACTCCGGGGGTTGCAACCGAGTCCACGGTGCGGTGATTGTCGGCCCATTTGGAATTGCGGAGGCTGAGGGCCACCAACCCCCAAATGTGATTAATCCAACTTGGCATCTATCAATAATGTAAAGTGATCTATCAATAGGAATCGCGTATCATTATTCCTTTGGCGTGTTATATTTATTTATTTATAAACTTAGAAACTAAGAGACACGCCCCGCGTGTTTAGCGTAAAAAGTTGAAAAGTAGGAAGGGAAACTATACACGCCGGGCGGCATTCAAAAGAGAGGAGAGAAAAAAAAAACTTCGGCGTGCATAGATAAGTAAATAGATAAAGGCCTTTATCTAATTATTTACACGCTTGAAGGTTTAAGGTTAGCATAAAACACGCTTTAGCATGTTTTCAAATATTATCTTTAGCGTGTTTCAAATATTATCTTCGGATTTTTCTAATGCTTTCTACTACACTTATTCATAATAGAAACTTGCATGCAATAGCATGATTAATTCAGAAGAGAAACTCAAGAATTTACTTTCGAAACAAAAGAAGCGGATGAAGTTTATAAAACTATTCTGGTTTTCATAAACATCATCTGCTCCCTCTACCCGAGCAAATGCAAAAGCTTGTCTTCTTGGATTAAACACGCCATTGAGATGAAACTTAAAACTAAATGAAAACTAACCTTGAGTTCGAGGTCGAAGGATTGGTTAGAAACGGAGGACTATCTTGTGGTTTTAATTAGAGGCTTTTCGATTCAGGACCTTAGTCCTACTTTTGGTTTTAATTAGAGTCTCAGCGTAATCTGAGAAAAAAGGCGAGTCTTTTAGTAAGTTAGGAATTGCCGTAAAACCAAACATCTAACATTCTTGGAATATAATCGCTCACCAAGATTTCGAGGAGGGCGGATCAAACACGTGAGGAGAAGCGCAAAAAGGCAAATCGTGTATGAAGGAAGGAAGAAAATCTTAGGAACTTTGAGAGCGTGAAATGGATTTATATAGGCATAATTAGAAATAAGTTAAGCGTGAATAATTGATTGTTGAATTAACACGCCTGGCATCTTCTTCCTTGAACATATGACATGTATATGGTATATATGGAGAATATTACATTTCATACAATAAATTCTCACAACATTTTATTCCATTTATTGCATTCGAAAAATGGAATTTATAAATTTTATATAGGCTACATTAAAAATGATTTTTAAAGGCAAAATTATCAAGGCTAAAAAAATGACTTGTAAGGTTGGGGAATTGTTTTAGGTCTATAGGGAGAATTTCCTATGGTTACCGCGGATGAATCGAGAGATTTTCATGTGGTTGATTTATAGTGTTCGAGACTTTGTTGAGACAAAAATTTGCTTGATACAAAAATTTTAGAGAAAAAAAATTAGACAAACAGAGACAAAATAATTGAGAAATACGGTTGGATTTAATCAAAAAATTTTTATGTACGTTTGAAAAAACCTGTTTGAAGACAAAGAACATGAAAGCATCGCTTTGATTTCATTATAAAAGTTATATACATCGTGTAAGCCTTCGTTTGATTGTGTGAAGGGCTTTTCACAAAATTTACATGAAAAATATGCCCTAGGAGTGTGTCCAAAACCGTAGCAAACCAAAAACAAAAGGGCTGCAAGGGATCTCGTGATCATTGATCTTCCACGCAGCAACAAAGAAGAAAAGAAAGGTGTTAGAAAAGAAAAGAAAGGTGAAAAAAAAAAAAAAAAAATGACAACAAACCCGGTTCATCCCTCAACCATTCTAAAATGGTCGAATTATCTAATCTTCCTCCTCATCTTCTTCCTCCTCCTCCTCCTCCCTCCTCCTCCTCCTCCTCAGAGTTTCACCGCTTCGTGGTCGCCAACCCCGGCAGCCGCCGTGCTCTGGAGACATCTCTCCTCTTCCCAACTCCTCCTCTTCCTCCTCTTCATCGAGGAGGAATCAGGAGCTCAACTCCTCCCTCTTCCATGTCCACTCTCTTCCTCCTCTTCACGAGGGAGGAATCGTGAGGGAGGTCTGGGCAAGAAAATCTATGAGGAGGGAATAGAGGTTCTTCAACCCGGACGCTCTTTGACGAGACCTTCTGCTCATGAAGTTCGAAAGCCGAGAGGCTTCAACGCCTCATGGCGGGCAAAAAAAATTTGACGTAGAGGTCTTGAGAGCTGAACCGATTTATATAGGTTAATTAGAATTAGCGTGAATAATTTATTGCTCAAATAACACGCCAGCGCGTGATTTAAATTCCCGCCTATATCATCTAGGTATATTATTATGTATAATAAATTCTCGTCTATCGGCCTATATGTCTTTTCAGAATCATATATCCAAATTTTCGGATAATTAAAATTAGGATATATTTTATAAATGTTATTTCCTTGTTGTTGCCACTAAAATTCTTGTTTTAAATGATTTTGTTCGCCCATTGTTATTATTATATTAAACCTATTTCAAGAATTTCTTTGTTTTTAAAAAATTTGATTTTATTTCTACATATTCTTATAAATGTATCGACTTTTTTATCTTATGGTGTAATAATTTTTTCCTACTCATTGACTAAAAAGGGTGCAATTGCCTAGGTCAATGGTGCCTCTCCAACTCAAGATGGTGTGCAACATATTGAAAAGAATAGAATAGAATATGATTTTATCAGTCCACTCGGAGACCAACCGGGCCTATGGGACCTAAGTACAAGAGAGAGCAGATTAAAAACCCTACCAAAGGTTTCGGGAAAACCTTAGTAGCAATAAGGATCTTGACATCGCTTATATACATAATCACAAGTACAAATTGAGGCTAATGCCTGACAAGGCTAATCGAGTCCGTGCGGTGATCCACATTACCTCCTCCTCCCGAGGTACCATCCCAATAAGCCTTGGCGAGGCTGCGGCTCGTGAGGCCTGCGGCAGCCTGGCTGGGCACACCAATCGGCATACCGAGCCCGACATGCTCGTGACGGAAGCGTCTCGAGGGCGACTTTCATCCTCAATGGCACCGCTGGATGTGACTGGATGCACTCCTGCCCCTCACGCTGACTCCCCAACCATCTCCCTGGCCTCAACGTGAGGTGGTGTGCACCGGGTGGCGAATGGAAGCAATCATCCCGCCATGGGTACATGGGTGCGCAGTGGTGGCCCTCGTGAGCATGGATTAACTGCCGATAATTTGCCACCTTGACATGTGATGCTGTGGCCTCTGGTGATTCCCAAAGTTTGGCCATGAAGCAAGCATCTGGGTAACGCTTCAAGGCAAAGGCATTCTTCGTATGCAGCACCGGGTCCACATCTCGTGCTCGCACATTCCATAAGGACAGTGAACCACTGGCTTGTCTTTTCCAGCAAAGTTTTGTCCGCGCCCATCGCCACCGCCAAAAGCAAGGTTGGGCAATTTCAAGCCATCCATAGCCACCACCTTCCTCTCGAAGTAACAATGTGACGCCCACTGTAATGGAAGGAAGCCTCGTCTCTTGAGCAAGATCCGGGACATGGAACTGCGGATTTCACTCCTGCCCGGCCAAGAAAGCTCAGACCGCCTAGATCGCTCCTAAGTGGTGGGAGGGACATCAATCGCCCTGCACTGCCTCCCATAGAGAGACTCCGTCTGGGACCGCGCCCCGACAAGTGTGCCTCAGACCCCATGTACAAGCGTCAGCTTTCAGGATCAAGTATGGTTTTGTATCGGTATGTGGCTTTCCGTACCGCAGCGGACCGTAACTCGATGGTATCCCAAACAGGTAGTAGAAACCACGCCCAACACTTATAAAGAATTCCAGCCACCCCTGGGCTCGCAAGGAATGAGGGAAGACGTGGTGCTTCCGGATGATGGGACCAGCAGACTCTTGTCTCTTGGCCAAGTTAACTCCTCGCGTCGAATTGGGCGCAAGCATCCAGTGTGTATCGCATGTCCTCTCGTATATGCGTAGCAGTCAACATCATCGCGATATAAGAGCGTTTACTATGGCATCAACCTCGTGCTTAGCCATCTCTAGCTGGTCAATGTACAAGCGTGATAGAGGCGCCCTGACCCCTAATGTTACTAATAACCCGGCTCCCCAGCTGCTAGTAGATGACTCTGTTAAGCCTTTGTAGAGGTTCCAGAGTATAGACTGCAAGTCAGGACGGGGTCCAGCCGTCTCAACCAGTCTCCACAACTTATCCCAGGCACTGCGGTCAGAAAAGCCTGCAACCTGCACAGCGGTCAGTGATTCCCATCCCGGCCGAGATCCTCTATGAGGTTCGCAGAGTGGAAGCAGAGCGATGGCCGGGCAGAATGCCGGGCGGTTCGCCTCATGCGGCAGCCCTAAGATTTCCTCCATCCTTCCGCTTCAAAGTGTGTCAACCGCTCAAGAACTTTAAGAAGCAACTTTGGCAAAGACAACCCACCATACTATAGCTAGGGTCATTGTGGGGTCCCCGCTTGTGGCAACCCATCGTAGTCCAGCCATGGGGGAAGCCTCACTTGCAATGCCCCAAGAGACTGGAGAACCCCGACCATTGGGGGGGCCCACCACCGAGAAGCCTCCCGCCCGCATACCATCCAAATCACGTACCGGCACAGTAGGCGTTAAGGTGCCCATTATGACATCCCCTTCAGTAATGACCAGCAGCTTAGCCCGCCTGCCAGGTAATCAGGCCCCGCCTCCCCATTGGGCTCAAGTGGTCTCACCCCATTGTTCCTGTATCAGGTGCCATCTTCAAGACCTCTCCCGTGGCATCTCAGTGGTGGCTGGGCCTAGAAAGATCACCTGAGTCTCAAGGCACCCTCTTGGTCTTGAGGAAGGAGCCAGATTGACCACCATGAACGGTGGGTCCAAAGATCATGAGCTTACTCCCCGAGCACTGGCCAAACTTATCGCAGGAAGGTGGTTGCAAGTTCCATGTGGATCAATGAGCGGTCCTTGTTGAATCGTCCCCTAACCCTCGTGGTTAGTCTTCACCGGCCGCCATGGGAGCGTAAAGACCTCGCAATCAAGCATCCGTGACAGATCATAGTCCAGACGCAACTGCAGGCGGCGTGGGTGCCAGCAATGGGTGCCCTGCTGACCGCTAATCCATCCGCTGAATGTAACATGGCTTTGAAGTCTACTTCGCCCCGCCACCGCCCCGTGGAGCATCAAGCGAAAGGATCAAGGTAGGTATCATTGCCCTGCCAGCACGTAATCCACTACACCGCCCGGTTCTCCGTCTACAAGTGACGTGAGGGCGCCACCGTACCATTGCAATGACCCGCCACGCATCTGCTTCCGCCTCAGGCGATTGAAATTCCCCAAGCAATACCTTGCCGCAATTGTTCTATCAGAGGTCATCATATAGATCAGCCCCGCCCGTCCACATCCGCGCGGTGTTGTTTCAGCGATGGAAGTAGTAAAGCCACAAAGAGAGGGCTGCCATCATTGCTCGCACTCCCACCCAGCTGTATCTCATAGCCCGTCTCGCCAGAGACCGACAGCCAAGGCCGCTCATAACACGCGCACCTCCATGTCCCTGCTTCCCAAGTACCATTGAAGACGGAGTAGCTCAGACCCTGCAAACGTAACCAGGACTTATGTTCCCATGTTTCCAGCGGAGGAAGATAAGGTCCATGTCCATGTATGAATACTCGAATCGGAGACCTCCCTTCCTCGGGCCATGGAAAACCACTTAACTCCAGATACCATCACTGAGGCACGATCCCTATTTAGTGGCATGACGCCACTCAGTCCCGGTGGTAGTGGTGGTCCCGTGGGAGGAAGATGTGGATGCCCTGCAGCCGGTCAAATTTCGTAGGACTCGAGGGGCCGGGAGTGCTCAGATCCCTGCTTGGTCACTGACCACAGATCCTTCCTGACTAGCCCTTACCGCCTCCATGTTCCGCAGCCCCGGGACGGCTGCCCCACGCCGGGTCTCATTGCGGCCGGGGCCAAGTTCCTGAACGACAGAGCCGCCCCCAACTCCCCGACGCAGATGGCCACCCGCCCGCACGCCTCCTCAACCGTAGCAGATGACTACCCGGGTCAGTATCAATTCCATGACGATCATTTTCCAATGGTCATGTGCTAGGAACATCATCCGGCCCAAGATCCCGTGGTCCGGAGCCTGGAAGTGAGATGTTCCTCCCGACTCTCCGTCAGCCTCGCACTACCACATTGCGGCCCCGCTGCCCTGTTCCCGGGGTTCTGCTGGCGGGGCCGCACTGTGTTGGGGCTGAGGGGTGGGTGAGGCATAGGTCGGGCCGGGCCAGGTGGTGGCGGCTCCTAACCAGACCGATGTGTCTCTCAGAGATGTGTGTCCTGTGTTGACGTCTCCAGAGGTTGGTGTGGGTCTTCATGGTTGGTGTGTCTTTATCAGCCCCCTGCTCTCCCGAGTCCGGAGCTCACCTCCTGTGACGCTGTCATGTCTCGGCACATCCCGCTGCAATGCATGAGTTGCTCATGTGCTCTAAGATGGAGGCCCTTTGCCTTGCTGGCACCGCCTGCTCCCTGTGAGTCTCGATCTCGCATAAATCCCATCTCAAGAGCGCTCAGTTCTGCTCGGCTAGCTTCCAAAGTGTACTGAATCCTGTCTCATAAAGTGCCTCCGCAACCTCGGCTGTGAGGGGCTACTGTGGCTCCTCGTGGCTCTGGCCTTAGCCTCCTCAACCTACCGGATCCAAGACAGGCCATGGTGTCTCCTCGGGCTGCCCGGCCCCAAGGGTCCGGCCTGTTAGCGGACGCGATTTGGGTTCATATCCCAAGCCCCCACTGTACATTAAATTGGTGCGACATCCGCCCTGCCGCTGACGCCTCCACTTCGCGGATTCGCCGCTTTTCTCGCACCAATCGGCCGCAACATCCAGATGTTATGTTCTCCACCGCCGAGAGGCTCGCAGGCGCAGCACCGCTGGGCCTCAACCCCGATGCGCTCCGTCTCGACCGGGCGGGATTGCCTGGTGGTGGCCCGCCTGCCGGTCGACTGGCCTTGGCTCGGCCTCCTCTTCATGGAAGACGCCTCCCTCAGCCTCGAGGCCCTTCCTTGGTGGTCCCGGCTCATGGTCTTCCCCTGTAGGGCTCGTCAAGGTGGGTCAACCTGGTTGGTGTGTTTGGGCTTTCCTGTGATGGGTTGGTGTGGTCTGAGGTAGCTCACAACCAAGTGTGGGTCCACACACGGGAAGAGCAATATCAATGAAAAGCCAACTCCTAGCAAGAATGTTGAAGAAAAACAATTAGTCCTCTATAGTAGGGTGCAAATGGAGAAACAAGAAGGTGAGAATCATGCAAGTGCAACAAGGAAATAGTAGGCCAAGGAGTCATTGTGCTAGCAGATCCTGGTCAAGCTGTTAATGATGAAAGGCTAGGGGAAGACAATATTGGTATTGCAATTTCGATGTTGGAAGACAACTGAAAGGTAGCGGTTTGGGTGACAAGGAATGTTTTGTTGTGTCAAGCAATTGAGGTTCCTTGCATCATGGCATGGCCTATAAGTAGTGTTCAATTTGTGGAGGATTATATTTTCCAGAGCCCGAGGTTGTTGGGGACAATGATTGTCTTGATATTGGATCTATTGGCGCTTGGAACCTAAACAGGGCAAAAGGGGAGAAGTATCATTGCCGCACATTATCCTAGCAAAAGAGCCAAGTTGAATAGTGACACCAAACGGAGACAATGGTGAAGGTTAGGGGCTCATTGTTGTTGTTGAGTGTTTGTATGCAATTCTTTACAATAGAACAACCAGGAAGCAAGAGCCACTTTCAAGAGTATGACCGTTGATGAGGAGGACCTCCATGTACACACCTTCGGAGCATGCACTTCAAGATGAAAGAAACCCAACAGAAAAGATACCCTTTGCTAGGCAAATGGATATGTGCAAAAGCATGTAGCATCCATGCAATCTTAACTTTCATGGCATAATTGGCAAAAAAACAGTAGGGGGATGGTGGATTGTTTTTTTACATGGAAATAATGGTTTGTTGAGACCAACATTAGACCTTATCGTGGGATATATTTGAAAAATATATTGATTTCAATGCAGTAGTCTATGCCACACAAAAAGTAGAAGGGATGAAAAGGGAAGAGGTTGTTGAAAAGGTTGCTATCACATTGTACTCAAAAGAGTATTTTGAAGAAGTGAATTCCTACTTGAGAATTGGGAATTCTTCCAACATCCCAACCTAGCTTTGTAGGTTATGGAAGAAATTTTTTTCAATCATGTCACCATAGCAACTTCAAACAACTTTGCAAAGTGCAATTTATGTGCTAAAGTTGGAAGGAGACTCTTTGATAAGACTGCAACCTAGTCAAAGGGTTAGGGATAAGGGAGCACAAGGAAGGACCATATGATCACCAACTATCATGTAGATCATGTTATTGGATGTGGGAGGACTTTATCCGCATTGGAACCCAATAACTATTTATGTATTACATACATGACAAAGATGGACCAAAGAAAAGACTTGTCTTCCATAATTCAAGTACATACCAAAGTCATGTGGAAGATCATACCCTTTACGGATCTCAATGATCAAAATCTTGCATGGCGGAATCAAACCTACTATGGCCATTTTAGTTTGAGTTGTAGAGTGATGGTCCGATTTTCATATTGGGAGTATCATGAGGTGTTTGAGAAACTATGAAAATGGATACAATGGTCACCTGTGGACCTTACAGCCTAGCTGTGCACTACATAGAGCATTGTTAGATGAAACCCTAACAATATTGAAAAGTTCAGCAAAGGCAAGGTTTAGGAAGCATGGGTCTAATGAACATGTTGGAGCTTCAACTTCACGTGCTAAACCCTCAAGATCTACCCAAAAGGTTTCTCTTTGCAACTTGATAAATTGTAGCCGCCAAAATAAGAATCAGTGGATGTTTTTTTCCTATCCTACTTAACAACAAGTGGGGATATTTGAAAGAGTTAATTTAGGGTTTCTTATGCCCGGCATACCCATGAGGATGTGGATGCACATTTGGCAAATATAGTTGTATACCGGAAGGAAGCAAACAAAGGACCAACTTTCCTAGGCTAATGGAAATCTTGCATGAATGCACTACTCCAAACCCTATAGCTTCTCTCATAGAAGTGTCCGATTGGAAGAGCTTTGTGGATGGTTATACATTGGATCTTGGAAGGTCATGCCTCCGCAATTACTTTTGGGTGAGAGATGGGGATTCCAATCTTCCAATGGAAGATGAGACCTTCGAGGATGAGTGGAGAGGAGGGAGGAAATATGGCGAGATGATGAATGGCAAGCCTATGATACCCTAGGTCAACCAAAAGCTTTAAAAACCCATCAAGAAGTGAAGCAATTGGGATTGACTAAGGAAGGAACTAGGACTATATAAAAGCATTAAAACCAATCCAGGGATGACACCAACTGCCTTGGTGGCTTATCGAAGAAGGTGATTAACCTGGGTTGGGGAGATAGACACATCCCGTTATGAATTGAAAGAAGGGTGGTTGCCTAAAAACTAGGTGGGAAGACCTTAGCAAAGCCACGAGGATTTTGATGACACTGTAAGTAGCATTCGCAAGCAACATGCTCCCTCCTCCTTCCGGACAAACACTATGTTGGTCCTAAGAACACTAGGCCAAGTTTCTAGGCATGGATGCTTATGAACCTTCCACCGACTTTGGAATGCCACCAATTTGTGTAGTAGTGTGCCACAGATTTAGATACATATCTAGTGTGGTTGGGGTTCACTATCTCCATATTTGCAAAGAAGAAGGTAATATTAACTTCAACCACGCGTGGAAGTGTGTCAATGCATCATTGACCAAATAACGATCGAGCAAAGAAAGGTACTCGACATTGTTGGACAACAAAGAAATGGAGGAGAAAACTGAAAGTGATCCCGATCTTTATTAGACTATGAAAGTGTTTTGTACTCATGGACTCCAAACACTATTCCAAATTAGAAATGCGAGAATTACAATACCGTGATGTCGTGAAGAAGGCTATGATATCATTGGGGTGCTTGAAGAAAGTTGAATAACTATGTAAATTTTTGTTAATACGCTTTTATGATATGGTGCTATATTGTGAAATATTGACTATTTTGTAAATAACGTGATATTACGCTTTCATAATTTTGAGGTGAAATGTGTGAATTTGAATATGCTACTAAAAACATGCAATATGAAATTTGTCCCAAAATTAAGAGACATAAACCCAATTTAATTGAATGATGGTTGTTCTCATGCAACAATCTAGCCCTATACCATTGTAATTGGCAAGAAGACCATGTTGCTTCCAAGCCCCCAACCAATTGTAGGTAGCGAGAAAAAAGCGTGATATTGCGCCGGGTTCTTATATAGGATCGAGGATGTTTATGAATGTTGGCTCCCCCTTCATTACGAACCCAAAACAAAGAATATGAAGAGATGCATCACCAAGCGATTAACATCTACAATGGCTGCGATTTTGTTGCTTGCAACCACTTGAATCAGAATGTATGCCGATGGTAATCAAGATGCTTCCCATGATTCAAAGATTTTGAATAAATGGGTTAAGTTAGTTAAGAATTGAACCAATAATACCAATCCATTGAAAGGGCACTTTCTTTGGTCTCGAGCTTGTGTATATTGTTTAGATTTCATAGACGTACCAATGTATCGGATGTCATGTTTCCATTGTGGGTCAGAAGTCAATATATGTCGGGCCCGCAATAGTTAATCGATTTAAGGAAAATCTAAATTTACGGGCCGCCACTTACCCAAGCACACTGAAGCAAAATAGTTTATTTACTTTTCTTGCTAGTTCATCGAACTCTTGTATGTTGTACATGTTGTATAGTGCCACGCATATGGGTAAAGGTTAACAATGTTGCGGATTTTAATCCATCTTGTTCGACGTTGAGCAAAGTGAATCGACAATATGTGCACCTTTTTATTCCACGCGGCACATCACGCACTTCTATAGCCGGGGTTCATGTCATAACGAAAGCTTTACAATGTACATATGCACTTCGTGCATCCTGTTTGGTTTGACGATGTTGATATAATATCCACAGCTTCAAAGATTGCACTTTTGTGGTACACAGTATAAAGTGGGATCGCCCTCTAGCCCTTGGCTCTCATTCTATATCATGGGCTTAAACTTTGCATAGCGTTTCTTACCTTTCTTCACAATATGCCTTCGACATCCTCCCAATAGCTCCCTTCGCATAGCATTACACTCTACATCAGGTTCGATCCTTGTCCTTCTCCGATAAGTTTGCATAACGCTTCTTTCTTTCTCTCTTTTGATGTATGCTCTATCCTTAATCTCAAATTGGCACAACGCGCTCTTCTTGTACCGCCTTCTCTGTACCTTCCGCAACTAATTTTTATGTAACACCTTCAAATTAACTTAAAATTGCAAAGAATATTCTCACGCCAAACCCAGCCTCCCACTTCTCTTCCGCTGGCCTGTGGCTGCCCCTCTAGCTCTTTCCTATTCTCCCCCTCGCCTTCCCTTAGTCCAAATTTCCAGAAGGACGCCTTTCTATATCTGCATCTCTCAATTTAGATCACCTTGTGCGATCTTATCACTATCCTCCATGGTCTTTTACTTTAGGAAATCTAATTGACATATGGAATATTGAGGCCCCGACTTTCAATCAAAGGAATAATGTGGGGTATTAACCTACTTGGTACCAATGTATTCACGTTTTCTTCTTCAAACTCGCTTCAATCAGAAGCAAAGACCTTTCTTCAAACTAAAATACAAAGGATTGAAAATTTCATTACACTCATATATATTTCTAACGAATACACTAACTACGTGAATTTGCCAAAGCAAAGTGTGCTGCGTTGTGGTATTAGTTACATTAATGAACCAGCTTTGCATTAACCACGCGGAAAAAGCAAGTAGTTTTTAGCTAGCAACAATCTACAATTCTAAATGTAGCTACCGGAATTTGAGATATTCTTAACCACCCTTTTAACATCTCTTCCCTACTTAGTTGTCAACCAAAGGAGCCTAGCGTCTTTGTGGAATAAATGCACTTAGATAATTTGAGGGTGAAAGGTAGACTTGAAGTTATATCAATGAGCCCACATGTCTAGAAGGGATTGTATACCGAGTAGATTTCTATGGGCTTAATGATGCCAAAGAAACATGCTGACCGCTTAAAAGCAAAGGTAAATCTATATATCCCTAAAGGTTTAGAGCCGAAAGCATCTACGTGATGTTTCCATAAGGTCATGTTAACAACCTTGCAATTCCCTCTTCCGGGTATCGATTCAAGACATTTTTAATCTGCGGCATGCAAAACGCAGAGAGGTTTTAGTTGACCTCGTCTATTTCTATTGATGGCGGAGGTTTCTATTGACATGAGCAAAAAGATTAAAAATACACGGATAACAAGGCCTAGATGCATCTAGCTTAGCAATCCACAGTTTCCGGGAAAAATGTTTCAAGATATCCAATATTTTGAATCTATCCGTCTTACCACTATTAGGGAAGGAAGTTTAACCCAGCGTCCAGAGAAACATCAAATAGGAAACATTTCACAATAAAACAATAAAGATGTGAACTTTCTACAAATTGGACCAACAAGAGCCAATTCCATGAGAATTTCAAAATTCGTAATTAGAGTAAGCATACCTTTTATATATGTCAAGATTTGTTTTATCCATAAAATTACGATGTTGTAGTGAAGAACAAAGCAAGATTACCCAGCCAACACTCGGGTTCTAATCTATAAAATTACGATGTTGTGCTAAGAATGGGCCAGTTACTAGGCCAGGACTATTCACCGGCCAGTGAAGACTTTTCTTGACTAGAATGTGGCAAACTAAGTAAAATTAGGATTATCACTTGCCGGAGGAAACATAGTACAACGCGTATAGCAAAAGGTGTCCAAAACATGGCGATAAAGTCTAAGTGCTTCCA
The DNA here is from genome assembly GCA_021234155.1 of Isoetes taiwanensis. Lineage (NCBI taxonomy): Eukaryota > Viridiplantae > Streptophyta > Lycopodiopsida > Isoetales > Isoetaceae > Isoetes > Isoetes taiwanensis. The sequence continues at coordinate 2,967,520 of JAJEKV010000066.1, read as the reverse complement.
ATTGAGAAAAATTATTGCGGAACAAAAAAAGGAAAATTACAAAGCCGGAATTAAATATGTTGAGAAAAAAGTCATTTTCCATCGTTGTCAAATTTATTGAATTGCATCTAGCGTGAGTTCAATCAACGCGCCGACATAAAATCCACAAGGTCTCATGATCGTTTTGCATGTATCCCCTACCAATGAATCATGAAATGGGACCACATCTTGGTGTCAAAGTACAATTAACTCATAAGCTTTGGAATTATTAACCTTCTATTTCATAATTTTCTTAGTTAAATCAATTCAATTTATTAAGCGCAATACATATTCTTATTGCTGTAATTTTGCTTAGCTCTTCATCTCAAATCCTCTGCTTGGCCAAAATTCTTCCCATTTGCTTAAGTCAAAGTGCAAGCCAATTACCTCCATGATTTACCTAGTTTTTATATTTTAAATTCCATCTCATACAAAAACCCCATCCTCTATTATCAATGGGAGGCATGGACAATTTTTCCTCTAACCAGAAGACTAGACAAGGATATCCTCTAGCCCATTTATTTCTAATACTTGGGAGATGCTTACTTGTGCATGTGTTCACCACCAACATCAAGGTAGTATCATTTGGTCTAGAAACGTTGGCTCATTAATTCACTAGTGGAAGGATTTATGAGCTAGTAGATCGGCATTCCTTAGTTTTCTAAAGCCTCTAAAGATTATAAAAGGGATTTGAGCAATAATTATTTATAAGATTTTGTATTGGACATTAGGAAATAAGGGTTTAGAAATGCAAGGGGAAGGAGGAAGCAAAACAAATTCAGGGTAAAGATACCAAACATGGGGTTCATTTGCACTGCTTGCAAGCACATATGCACATGTTCATAAGGCATGCAATGTTACCAAAAACATGCTCATCCCCTTGGTTTGAAGGGGGAGTACTTGAAATTGCTTGCTTCATATGTCTAAAGTCGTCCCTTAGTTTGAGCAGAGTACTTGAAATTGTAGCTACATCGTCTAACGGCTGCCCTCAACTAAGATGCCTCGGCTAACAAATGAACAAAGTGCCATGGGAAGTACTTGAAATTGCTTAGCTACATGCGTCCTAACAATTTGCCCTCAACTAAAGATGCCTCCGGCTAACAAATGAACAGGTGCCATCCCGGGACATCTAAACCAATATGATACTACTATCTTACACATGAGACTATGCAAGGCAAAAGCCAAACCATTTCATCAAATGGGGCCCCAGTTCTGGGGTGGAGCAAAGGCAAGAAATTTAGGAATATTCTACACACCTTAATCAAGGCCAAATATACGTTTACATATAGGAATATTCTATATACGCTATTTAAGCCCAAAATGTTGTAGGCACCCCAAATGTTTAGTGTTCATCAAGGACATTCTTTGGGATCTAAGTTTGACCTAGTATGCATTACAACATGGTTCTTTGTTTTCATGTAATATCACTTTTGGAAATAATTGCATTTTTCATTTTCAATTAGTGGTTGAGGACTTTAGCTGACCTTGCACTGGATTGGCATACGTTCCAAAGGTCAACCTATCAAATCAGCAAACCCAAAATCATAGACACGCCAATCATAGGTTAGATTCATGTCTATCCACGGACCAATTGATAATACAGATATGATCCTTGTATGCACTTGCAGCATGAGAAATGCCCACTTGTGAAACCTCGATTTGAAAAATAGATTCATACCCATTAAACAAAGATACAATGAGCTAAGAGTTGAAAAGCAATTCTGATTAATAAAAACAAGATCAAACACAGAGAGTTAAGGAATAGTGCTGATTGCATAAACAAAATGTAGGGCTTATGTGCTGTCCGATATGTAGAAATATTCCTAAACTCAACGTCCTGTGCTTTTCAAGTTTATATTACAGATGTCTGTTATAGAAGAACAAAATAACAGCTCCATATTCATAATCAAGTAGATGGAAGGGAAAACAAATTCTTAAAAATTATATTAGAAAAATTTCGATTATAAAGGAAACATTCTACACTTTCAGCAAAACATAGAAATAAAAATGCCTCAAACTCCACTTCTCTAAAGCATGAGAATGAATGGAAGTGTTAAAAAGCAAGGAACCAGAAAGGATCTCAGCACAGCAGTTTGTGCATGGATTTGACAAAGAGAATTTCGGCAACAGAATTTAGTTGCTACAGCTCCCATAAATAAAGGAGCTCATTTGTAGATAAATGCTGCATGTTGGCCAAACAACAGACCAACAATATATGCATCAAAATGCACAGCCCTTTAAATTAATACTGACAAATGTATTTCAGCAGCAGCAGCATCATCAGATTGATTTCATACCCAAAAAATTTGGCTCCCTGTAATGAGGCTGAAGCAAGCGCTGAGCTAAAGGCATGTTAAACATAAAGTGTTGAAAAAGATATTTCCTGTTACAGGTTATAAGATAATGAGGTGCATATTTCGAGGTCCAGCAAGTATTAGATACACATATAAGCTTCTCAACTGTGTAGTCATTGTTTTCCCTACCTTTTCTTTATCACCTCAACATTGGAGCCTTGAAAGTAGTTCAACAGTACCTGCACCTATCAGCGTAACATTGCAAGCGGACATCCATAGGAAGCTTTATTTAATCCGATACCTGTTGATACCAGAAAGAAGTGCAGAATCTCCAAATGGGCTATCTCTAATTTCCAAAGTTTGCGAAGGTTAGACAACCTCAATACATGCTGCATTGCGGTCATTCTCGGCAAATGCTGCGGCAGTGTCTCAAGTCGCTTGCCACATAAAACCTATATATATTCAAATGCTTTTGTTAGATAGTGATCCTGATAAAGCTAACCTCCTGATATTTTTGAAACGTTTAACAATGGCACCAAATGCCTCATCCATGTATTTGCCCAGTAACATAGTCAGTTTGGTGGGTAATATTTTGAAGCCTGAAGCAGTGTCAAGTTTGAATGAGATTCTAGCACTTTACTGTGGCAATAAGCATTTGTACACTGTCTACAAAAGCTACAGAACAGATGACAGCTTGGGGGCATCAGCCTACAAATATTTTAAGTCCCATCTCTGTCACTATTCCATGTCCAACTGGATGGATGGGAACACCCTAAAGCTCCTCAAATCCTTGCACACTAATCCAACTGCATGCAATCCTTTATCCTCCACAGAATCCTGGGCCTGGCAAAACATGAAAATACTTAGTTAGTCATCATGATTTCTTGACACACCTGAAACTAAAGGATCAAGTGCTGAAATAAGGATCTTCTTACCCAAAGACGTTTTAGCTTGGGACAATGGCTGATCATTTTAGAACTCATTGCTCGGATCGACACATAGCTCAAGTTAAGAGATGTCAGGGTGTAAAGCAAACTGGATACAGTGTTGGAACAAACCCACAGGTGCCACATCCCGAAGCCAGACAAACTTGTTAAACCTTTGCAGCTTGCAAAGTGCATTTTGCAATTCTGCATACTGAGACCATCGACTCCTGAGTACGATCCCGTGCCAAGGTCTGTCAGTTGAGGAGCTCTCACCAACAGACGTTGCAATTGCTGCAGAGACACGTCTTTGTTCAGCTTAAGGGCTCTTGAGGGATGTGCATCTCTCCACCAGCTTCTCAAGTTTATCAGGATCGACGCCTATTAAGGCATGCAAAGTTCAGGGTCACCAGTGATGAACAGGTTCTGGGAAAACAGCTCAACCAGTGCCCTCCCCTATCCTCAACCTCACATTCCTGCAGGTCAAGCTCCCTGAGATTCCTATTTACAACGCTAGTATACTTGTTAGGGTTCCTTCTACTTACAGTAGAAAAACATGTTACAAATATGTAGCTCTTAACTAAACAAACCCATGCTAAAGTTTACAGGTGCTTAAAAAGATTTACAAATAACAAAAACAAGGAGAACATGAAAGTTTACTGACAGTACTAGTTGCCAAAATGCCATAGCTATAACCAGAGAAGATTATGTACAAGATGATCCTAGATCCTAATAATATAAAAAACGCCAGCTACAAAACCACAGAACATTGTTCGAAGTTTTAGAGCAAAACACAGGGAAAGTAACAGAAACAAAATCATAGAAGTTCGTATGTAAAGCAAAATGCAAGGTGCAGAACAGATAGCAGATCACAGAAGTTTTGATTAAAGTTGAAGAGTATAATGCAATGTGAAAAAGTCAGGGAAGTAATGTTTCCTTATTTTGAACATACCTGCACTGGCTGGCAATAACAGCAAGACCATCAGTGCTAAATCCGTCACAATTTATGAGAACCAGTGAACGAAAATTTGGAAAGGAACGGGCGAGCAGGGCCAGGGCCTCGTCGGAGACGACCATTCTCTTGAGTCGAAGTTCTTCAAGCCATGGATAACTAACGGCCATAGCTGCAATCCATGGATAAACAAAGGCACCCCAGTTGGGCGGCACAAGGCTAAAATCAGCAAATCTGCACTTGCCTTTGAGAGTGAGAGACTTAACCCTTGGAAAACGACGTATCAGAATCTCTGGAGATACCGCATAGCAATTTCCAATGTACACAGACTGCCTATTCCAAGCCTCAACTCGAAACCATGCCTTGCAAACTAGAGATACTGCGTTTCTGTCCTTCCTTGCGCTCACAAACTGGAGCAGATAGTCTAGAACATCATCTGAGAATATAGTCATTTCTCCAACTTCAGAAGTTCAGACTATGGCCTTAAATCTGTTCGGATCCCAGGAAACTGCAATGTTACATGCCCTGATCTTATTCCGGTAGATAACCTCCGATTTGTGCCCCTTTTGAACTTTTTACTCCATACCCATCTGCTGGGATTTTTTCCTGCGCCCTCGTAAGATAGAGAGGGGGGCAAATCCCCTTACTCGCATCAGAATGATGGATTTGGGGCGACTGAAAGGCTGGATTCGCACAAAACCTTCATAGAATCAATGCAAAGCTCTCCCTGTAGGCAGGAAAAGAGATGGGTCCCTTGGTGAAAAATAAAAAGCAACTAAGTAGAAACTACAGGCAAAGACGGAACCGTGGAGAAAGAGGGAAAGCAAAGTACTGGGGTGTTAGCAAATAAAGATTTGGGGTATTTATCAGCAAATAAAGGACCTGCTGGTGGGCCACCGGTTTAAAACAAAAGAAAATGGGCAATGCAATGGGTTCTGCTCTTGAAGACGGATTGAAGCTCTGTGGTCTTTGGCCGGATCTAAAACAGAGCTGCTTTGGTCCGATTTACCTTGGAGAGAGTAATAAGGTAATAAGTAGCGGATAGGATAAAAGGCAGAGAAGGGCATGGGCTTGGCTGTGCAGGTTCACAAAGACCAATAATGCCCCTGTCATTTGCATTAAAAAAGGAAGACAAAAGAAGACAGGGAGGTTGTATGGGTGTGTGGGCTGGGCTGTGGATTGGCCCCAAATGATGAATTTCAGGGGATGGGCTTGAAGGGGATGGATTGATGGGAAGTTTTGGAAGAGTTTTTAGGATTTTGAGTGTTCCGACAGTCGATTGAGCCTTTTTTTTAGGAGGTCTGGCAAAACCATGGGAGATTTAAGGAGGTTTGTGGGCGATTGAGGAGTTTCGGAAACGGATTTTAGACAGAAGAAAAACTCTGTTCTAAAGATTTGAAGGACGGAATCTGTTGCGAAGAGGTTTTTTCTGGTCCGGGCAGATAGTACCTACTGCAGCCAGTAATTTTCAAACGCCCACAATACGGGTATACGGGTACGTATACGGGTGTGTATATACGGTTCAGACGTGGACTGATTTGATTGGGCGCGGCAGAAGAAGCTTTATTTTTTATGTTACGAAAAAATTATTAATTTCTTTCTAATTGTCAGGCGCAAAGCGCAGGCCTCAAAAGAGTGTTACTTTTTTAGGGCATGGAAAGGCACCATGTAAACAATTGGAAAATCAAATCAGCCAGCTCCCTCACTCTATGTGCTCTAGAGCTTCTGGATCTTCTAGTGCTCTTCTTTTACAAATTTCACCCCATGCCCACATTGGATTCTCGCCTAGCCTCGTGCAGTAGTCATGTTCACATGGTCATGTTCATACTGGGTCCTGCCTTCCCCAGCACCCTTTCCCCAGCACCTGCTTTTATGCCATTGTCTTCTTCAGCAGTCATCATGGCAGCATGATTTTAGCCTACAACTCACTTTGCACCCTATAGCTCAGCTCCCTTCGACTCGATATGTTATTCATTTGATATGCTCTCCCGTTACATACTCCAAACTTGTTTTTAGCTCTCCCCTTGGCCTCAAAACATACTCAAAACTTCTACCAGAACGTTCTTTCCCTATTCACATTGTCCTTGTCCAACAAAGTTCTGGCATCTTATAGTCATTGTTTTTGTTCACACGACAGCCTTACTGTCATAGACCATCTCATGGCATATACGATCTGTCTCTCAAATCAGGTTGGTACCTCCCCATGGCTACAATCAAGTCACCACACACTTCCCAACAAACACAATGGAGGAAAAAAAACATAAAGAAGCAATGGCCATTGGCCACCTTATTGTCAACATTTATCGCCTATTTCTGAAGTTCCTCCACAAATCTTTAACTTATGATAGAAACATCATCTCTAACTTAATTCTCGTTTAGTTATGCCCTCCACATGGTATCTACAACAGGCTCCGTCACATACTTAATGATGCTGAGTGCTACAGTTGGCGCATACGAAGCATCCACACATGCTTAGTGCTACAGCTTGGCATGGATTATCCTCTTGTTAATTTGTCATTTAAAATACTGCAGTACATGCAAGTTTGGGAGGCATGTAGTTTATTTTATGGTGGTTTTATGGTTATCATTAATATACTTGGATCGGCATCTCTACTAGATTTTCACTTTTCAACCAAGACCTCCATTTTTTATACTAATGCACTTCCGTAACTATAGCTCTACTTGGACTGGGTTAAAGGTGAACTTTTGGCCTTCCTTCATGTATTAAAATGTAGAAGCATCTTTTGTCTTAAGCAATATTAGAATAGTCCCGAATTGCGGTAGCAACTTTAGAAATTAACACTCTCATTTCATGGATTGATGAACACCTAGCCAAATTGCATAAAATAAATGTTCTAGCATAAAAGCCTCTATTATAGTAAAAACCTAAGCACACCCACGCCATACGGAAAAACATAATTTATCTGTATTCTGCTCCACCGATCTTGATTAGATCAATTTTTACATGCGCCCCATATATACGCGGCGAAATTAATAATGCATCATGTCAATAGTGAATAAATATGCAACCATGGAGATGCTTTTGTGCGCATGCCTGTCCAACTGCATGTATGAAAAGAAACAAGTGAGGGATAATAGTCATGCGTAGATATCATATTAGATACATCTCCATGGTGCATGTATTAATTTGATAATATATCTATCTTTTGTCATACATTGCTTCTACTATTATTTCTTTGATGATTATCGTACAAATATGTCTATGCACGCGCACATTTAATTGAACATTTGAAATAGGAAGACAACAGAATTATTAATCACTAGTTTAATCTTTTTATCCAGCTACAATTCAATGTTGATATGTTGTTTCCAATCATTTCATATTCATCTCCATAGTAAGCACTCTACATCTAAAATCGGTTATGATGCCCTAATTCATAGGCCTAAAATATTGTCTACCGTCTTTTTACCCTAAATCATGTGCTTATAATTTGTTTTATATAAGGTGATTGGGGTACTACCATAAACCATTATGCACAACAACATTCATAGGAAATTACTTGTACAATCATAAAGATCCAATCTAAACAAGGGAGACACATTACAAAAAATAAAAAAGATCACATGTATGATCTCTTGAATGAAATAATATTTTACTTTGAAAATGACTACCATATGGTTCTTTTCGATTTGTGTTTAAGTATACTCCTTTACCTTCTCTAACTACTATCTACTTATCTATCCTAACTAGAACAAAAATTGGTAGTTGCATTAGAATGTTAAATATGTAGTTGCATAGAATGTTGGTTGTATACTCCTACAATTGTAGGTAAAACTTGGCGTCAACCCAGTATGTTTATCTATAGTTAATCAAAAGTTAATAGAAGAAATTGTACGTCCATAAGCTCAAATATTTGAAGTTTTAAGCAGTATCTTCCCGTCTTTGTTGTTAAACATGGTGAGTAATTAAAATATATTAAAGGACATCTTATCCGTAAACCTGAGAGCTACATTTTTTATAAGATCGTAGTTTCAACATTGAGAAGGTATAAATGTTATCATCGCATTGTCGTGGAGATGCACTATATATGGATATCTTCCTAATGGCATTCCTCATTGATGTTTTCTTGAATTAGTTTATTCTCCTTTATTATTTTTTCATCCTATTTATCCTACCTAACCTTTGGAACTGCCTTTTGTATTTTTGCCATGGAAGACAATGAATTCTTGTTGCATAGCTTGTTTTGTCATTTATCTTATTTAATCGACCTTATCAATTTTAATTCTTTCTTATTTTCAACTCTGGGCTTATCACATTCCTCGTTGACATAAAATTCTTCATCCCAAGTGTATCGTTACATGTTTGCTAGTTGGAGGCTTTAACGGGTCGAAGTTAGGAAAGAGATAGAAGCGTCGAAGGTTAAGTGGTAAGGTGCGAAAGCAGGATAATGCTTATGCTTTACACGATTGCCGCCTTATAGATATTGATGGTGATGGAGTCCTTCCACATGGTGTAATGCGGACATTGCTCTAATCTTACCGGAGCTCCATGCCGATCATAATCACGTTTCTATTCAATGTTGAGGCTAATTGTCGTGAGACCTACTAAAAACTTACTTTGCTTAATTGCAAAATACTTGGAGGATGATGAGTTCAAAGTTGGTTGTAATCGAGTTTGGTCTCAGCCTACTCACCGGTAGGGGCATGTGCAGGATTGTCGCAGACGATACGGTGAAGTCATTTGTAAAAAGAATGGGGAGAGTCAAAGCTGCCGGGTTAGAGGACTCTTGACGCCTTATACCAGAATTAGAACAACTCCGTGCTCGTGGCCCTACTAATGGAGTTAGAGAAAAGGAGTTACTATTCTGGATCAAGGCTATAGAAATTGTAAAAGCCAGTGAAGCCAAGGTGAAGGCGGGGGTTGCAATGGTTCAAGGATGGAAACAGGATGTACCAGAGTTCCTTTTTGTTGCTGCAAGAAGGAAACTTGCCCTTCCTATACATTCTTTGGTGTCATCGAGGATGGCTCTCTTATCTCTAATCATATATATCTTAAGCAAAGAGTTTCATCAACCTTTTCTTCATTCTTCATCAAGACTTTTTCTTCATTCTTTTCACGACTCATTGGTGTGACGACCAGCATTATACATATGTACAAAAAGATGGTAGTCACACGGATGCAAAGGATAGTTGCACAAGGCGTGGTTTGAACTCGCAACTTCTAGTTGCGCAGTCGCGATACCTTGCAAAAAGCACCGCCAATACTTATTGAAAAAATTACTTTTACATTTTTCTTCATGAATACTTCAAGAGCTTACGGAACATTCCCACCCTCTTCCCCTTTTGCCCTTTCCCTATCCCCCTTTTTCTTTTTTTCCTTTCATCTTTCCCATGCTCTTTTCCCTTTTTTTCCTTTCCTCGGCCAACAAATTTTCCATGCCTTACCCTCTTCCTCTTTTCCATTCCCATTTCCTCGCCCTTTTTTCCCTTCCCTTTTTTTTTTCTCTTTTTCGCCTCCTTTTTGTTTTTCCTTTCCCTCTTTATTTTTCCCTGCCTTTTTTCGCCTCTACCATTTTTCTCTTCCCTTTTTTCCCTTCGTTTTCCCTCCTCTCCCTCCCCTTTCTCTTCTTCCTTTTCCCATTGCCCTTTTTCCCTTCCTTTTTCCCTCCCCTTTCCTATACTTCTTTTCCCTTTCCCTCACCTTTTTTCTCTTTTTGCTTCCCCTATGCCTTTTTCCCTTCATTTTCCCCCTCTCTCTTCCCCTTTTCCTCGTGCTTTTTAGCCTTCATTTACTCCCTTTCTCCCTCCTTTTTTCAGCTTTCCTTTTACCACAATGTGGACAAAGCTGACATAACCATCTGATGGTGGGAAGTCATCGCGATAAATATTGGCCTTTCCGGATGTAACAAATAATCCGAACCATCTAAATTAGGGCGTGGTCCAACACTTACTGCGAAAACTTTATAATATGAGATGTAAATGATGAATTTCTTGCTATTTATCTATATTATTCCTTTTTCTTTGATTTCTCCAATTTTTATTTCTTTTATTATATATGGTATCTATATCGTAATAGTACAATGGTTGCCATATATAATACGATATAATACAAATATTTAAAATAGGGATATAAGTGCATGCTATGCTTAAAAGTAGACTTTTGTATTGCATGGCAATTAACTTTCATTTTGCAAGTCTATGAAAAATGTAGACTTGCTTTTGAAGGTCTACTTTTTTTTTTGGCATGGTTTTAGGGTCTTGGAAGACTTGCAGCCTTCAATTTCCGGCTTTGAAAAATTCGTATGCGAACCCGTTGCCTCACCCGTAAGTAACCGGTCATTACTGGCATGAGTAACCCAAACCTACAACACGCGTTCGATTGCCATTTCCATTCTCCTTTTTGTTAAAAGCCCTCACAATATTGTTTGAATAGCCACAGCCGTAAACAATCATTCACTATTAGCCTTTTTTCCTTTTTTATCCACTTTTGGGTTTCAAAATGTGTAGGGAGGCTTTTTTCCTTGCAATGCTGTAGGGCGACAAATGAAAGGAAGTCCATCGGATGATTTTTATATCGCGTGTTTTTGTAAAGGAAATGGGCTTCAAAAACACTAGGGTTGGATCCCGACTTTACCTGGGATGCATCCCTAAAAGAAGTAAATAGCATCAGGTATTTCGCTCCATATCACACAGAGCTAAAGCTTATAATGACCAAAATTACTTAAGATCTCATAGAAATGCAATGGTCTTTAACAATGGTAGGTTGCTATCATTCCTCGCTAGTTTTTGGTCTTTTTATCTTAAAAATTCGCATTCAGTCAAATCACTAACCTAAGAAGAAAAGATAGTGCTTGGGTTTTGTTCTATGTAATCCCATGCATTAGTTCTCTTGCCATTCTAAAAAGATCACGAGATTTAATATGGCCCAAAAGAAATCAAGTATCAACGAGATGTAGAAGGTCAAAATATCACTCCTGCCCCAAATATGGGCTATGATAGCAACATGAAATAAAATAACAAATTAAGGTTACTAAAATGTATATTTTTGTAAGCAATTTTACTAAGAAAATTTGGCTAAAGTAAATGGAAAAAATGCCCCAAAAAGAACATTTTAGCCTAATTTTTTTGCCGCCAAGTGCGAGCTTTTTAGGTTGAATAGCCAAACCTTTACCCCAGCATATCTACTAGGGATATCGATTAGTTAAACCTAAAGATAGAGTAGGCGGAAAAATGGATAGATTAAATTTAATCCACACCAATATATAGCCCCAACTTTAAGAAATTATCAAATAGGGTTTATCTTTTCTTTTCTTTTTGGGTTTGCCCCTAGGGGGCAAACCCTTGTTGAGTGGGTTATTAGCATATTCCAAGAATATGCTGAAATATACCTAATATATTAGGAAAACTCCTCCAAACACACTCGGCCATTAAACTCAAGCGTCATCCCGATGAGTGGGCTAGGCTCTTCTTTTCCTTCTTTTCCCTGTGTAGTGGCCCATCTAGGATATGGCGGCGCAACTCTACTCGTTTCGCCGATCTTCAACTGCGGCAAAAGATGATTATATATGAGTTGTTTTAAGAAGGACATGCTCACCGTAAACAACTTCGGGGAAAGCGAGGAAATCTTGAAATGGTTTTGATATGGCCTCGCGGAAACGGCATACGAGAGGCCAGGTTTTAGATCATCAGGACAACATGGCTATAGCATTGCACCTCTGCCAAATCATGCATCCACCACAAGTTCAAACTCATTTGCTCCAATTTATGTACATGCAAAACGAATTTCAACACAAGATTTTGCCACAATTTTTAAGAGAGGTAAAATTTAAAAGGTATCCAAATTTTTCGGGAGCATATTTCACTTGAGAAAGACCACGGATCATAGATGAGAAGTGATTCGGGTTATTTAATCCGGGATTCGGCGATTAAGTTAAAGCCAAGGCAATGGATTTTTGTAACAATAATGCGGACCAATCGACGAGGAAGGAATTGAAACAAGAAGTTCTTGGATTATTGTCACTTAACAAAGACTTCTCTTTAATTTATGCCACATCAAATTAAAAATTTTGCCAAATGCTCGCATTTTAAAAAAAAGTTGTGTTTGGAAGGCACCGAGTAGTTTTAGAATAAAAGTAGAGGGTCAATATACTTGTCTTTTAAAATTTGAAATAATAACTTTCTAAAAATTCACAAAATGCCCTAAAAACCTATAGTTAGGGCATTTCATGAATTTTCTAAAAAGTTAGGGTATTTTTTGTGAATTTTGCAAAAGTAAAAGTATATTGTAGTTTTTCCTTAAAAGTATAAGGGCGAACTTCTTTTTCTTCTAGGAGAAACCCCAAAGCATGGATTTTCAAGGGGAATCACCCAACGTGGGATCATCGAAAGCTCAAGAAATGCCAAAGGACTTTGTAAATCATTGAAAGAAAGACCAGCAGGCTTAAAATATTGAGGCCTGCCCGAATTTCGAGGCAATGCAATTCCCGAACTTTCGGATCCAGTACGTAAATGTCTGCTCTAACAAATGGGAGGGTAGAAAAACGCGGCGGGAGCGGAAGGCATCCGCAAATTTAGGACAAGATTCATCAAACAAAAGCAAGAACACAATGGAATCAAAACCCAAAATCGACAGATTATTATTACTTGGGCAATTATCTAATAGCAAATGCGGGTGTCAAATGCCAAATCGTGCCCGAGCTTGAAGAAGGCGGCTATAGCAGATTTGAAACTTCGAGAATCGAGACTTAGCCAAATATGGTTATTCTTATTTCGTGGGAAACTTCTTAATCGACTTAGCCCAACATAGTTTTTCTATTGGGCCATTTATCTTCTTATAAAGTTTTATTCTCTTTATAAATGGTTTCCCATTTTATTTCTTTGTCCCCATTGCCACGTTAGTAGCCTAAATTGATATTTTTTTGTTATAAAAGCAAGTGAGATGTCCAATGCCATCCAATGATGTATGCAAAATGGCTGCTCGTTAGGATTTGCGCTAGGATTTGCGGTGTTTGTTGAAGGGATATGCATGGCAATGTTGGTACAATATTTGTTCAAACAGTCTACACTAGCATTGTAGAACATTTTTTCATTGGCATTATGTTTCTTACAACATTATCAAGTAAGTAGCAATTGCTCAATATTTAATACATAACATTTATTAATCACCTCAATTGTCTTCGGAAATTTTAAACAATTTGCATCCAACAAGTTCAATAATGCAATCCTCCATTCCCAGGGGAGCACATGGCATGGCTCTGCCTAAAAAGGATGCATGTATATAGCTCTAGTGGTCAAGACCCTCCTCAATTGTTTTAAGGAGATTTTAGACAATTTGCATCAACAATTTCAATAATGCAATCTTCCCATTTCCCTATGGAGCCTGAGGCCACGACTGGGTTTAAAAGGGATGCATATATAGTTCTAGTGGCCATATGGCTGATAATGACGCCAACAAACCAGCCAAATGCATTGTTGTGGATCAAAGTTTAAACATTTTTCATGGATCAATGTTAACCTCCGGGGATGTTTTACCAAATGCATGCTTTATTAGCAACAAAGTATGCAAATCTTCCATTCCTAAAGTACTGTGGATCGACTCTGCCTAAAAGGGATGCATATATATAGTTCTAGTGGCCATATGGCTGATAATGGCGCCAACAAAAGTACCTAAAATGCAATGTTGTGGATCAAAGTAACGTTTTTCATAGATCAAAGTTAACCTCGTGATATTTTACCAAAGCCAAATGCATATTTGTGGATCAAAGTTTTGAACTTTTTCATAGATCAATGTTAACCTCATGATTTTTTACCAAATGCATGCTCTATTAGCAACATGTATGTATGTAAGCACTTCTTCTAAAAAATACATAATCCATATTTGCCCATCGATCCATTGGATCATTAGAGTGTCATAAATCGAATAAATCATAATTAAACCAGAGGCATGTCCATGGTATATCCAAGCCTTTTCATGAGAAAATCTTTGTGGTTTCATATTCATTTGGAAACGACCAAGTTGTAGAAGTTCCTTGAGGAATTCAAGAAATTTTGAATGAGCTCATAGTTTATTTGATCTAACAATTTGTTCGGATATTTTGTTTACTTAAGTTTCAAATATGATAGAATTTGAATCACCAAATGAAAGGGACATAAACGAAACTAATTTGGTATTCTTGAGAGCAGTTAAGCGAGGGAAGAATCATCCCACGGGCATAACTTGAGATTTTGAAATACATAAATGGGTTGGTTAAAGGGGAAAAAGTATCCCATATGCATGATATAGGCCCACCCCACTTCCCACATTTACTTTACATTATTACCCCACCAAGATATAAAGATAAGTACACACAATAATTCACAAACACACATAGAATACGATTCATCCTTTTTGCTACTATGAATTATTGTGTTGATGTAATTTGAATTAGTCCAAATAGGAAAGAAGGGATGCCCAAAAATGATTATTGTTAATCTAAAATCCAGAATATTCTAAAAAGTATCATAATATCACATGGCACAATTATCCAATTATCCATTTCAAAGAAAAAGTGGCATTGTATTGTTGTATGATTATCAAGTTTTGAATCTTTTTGAAATATTGCCATTATTCCTAGTTAGTGGCTACTCCATTAAGAGATCTTGCATTCAGAAGTCTCACAGGAATTTGTCATATCTCCTCATGGATGCCTAATGTGGCATGATGTAAAAAAATACTATCTATTAGCTTTAAAATCACTTTTTGTTGTAGCACGTTTAAAAAAATACTATTTACTTATCCGATCTCCGGTTGTAGCACAAGTGAACATGTAAATTATATTATAACGGTTGGTGGCGGATATACGTTCCTAGAATCTTTTGGATGTAGAGGACAATCATGGCTTCACACAATCAAAAACACCTAGCACGGAATAAAGAAAAAAATGAAACCATGAAAATATAATTCTCACGGGCATCAAGGGCAACCCCTTCATGCGCAAAGACCTTGTTTCCATTCCGTTCCTTGTTCCAAGTACAAAGTTGAAGCATTAGAGGAAAAAAAAATAATGTAACTTTTTTTTTTTGGGTTTTGAACATGTCCATGTATATTTGTGTCTTGATTTATGTCTTTGTTCTTCATATCAAGGAAGTCATAACAATGATAATAATTCCATCAACTATGCTATATTATGTTGATTGTCATTACTTTATCTATATTGCATTACATTGTATTTACAATAAATTGAATGTCTTTGTCAAAATGCTTGGAACGTGATGGCTAATATTTGTCTCTTCATTTTGTGAAAGTTTAGCTAAAAGAAAAAAAAATCATTTAGTTTAGCCACGCGTTAAACTTTAACTCAATTTAAAGGTACTTTAGCTAAATCTATTTCTGACTACAGATAAAATATAGTAGTAGTAATTTATTCTATGGATAGCAAAAGTTCATATTACATTTATGGAAGCAATCTTTACATACACAGAGGTCCAGATTTGCTAAGCGTATCTGCATATGTTGGAAAGTCTCAAAACCTTTAGTAAGATTTTCTCCGGATGCCCTAGCCTTGTGCGCAGTTATTTGCAGCGACCAGCTTGAGATATGTTTGGTTCCAAAACGAAATACCATGAGTCTATTTTGGTTCCAAAAACGAAAATGCCAGGAATATATCTGGATATGTTAACACACCGACTCTGCAGCTGGGTTCAAAACAAAAGCCAGGAGGTTTGAGGTCTTTGCAGATGCCAGAGAACTCCAAATTGAAATGCCAGGATGTCTTTGCAGACGCCAGATACCAAGGAGCTCCAAAACGAATTGCCAGGAGGACTTTGTAGATGCTGGTAGATACTGCATTTGCTGGAAAAAAAATGAGGTAAAAATGTTCTATTAGCTATTGTAGATTGATGTATTTTTCCAAGCAGAACCATTGCCGGAAGTGTATAGAGCTAAATGCCTCCTTCATCTTAATTCTTTCCATTTCCATATCTGTGCCCCTTGTTTCCAGCCTTTTCAAGAATAAGTGATGCTGCTTAATTTATGCCAGTCTTTGAAAGCCCTCTAATGCTTTGGCTTAAATTGTTCTAGACATACAAAACTTAATGCTATCTGCATGTATGAGATGTTGAAGCTGAATTCTTTGCTGTTTGTTTCAGGCTTCAAGAATAAGTGATGCTGCGTTTAATTTGTTAGTCTTTGAAAGCCCCCTCTAATACTTTTTTTAATTGTTCTGAGATAAAAACTTAATGCTATCTGCATGTATGAGATGTTGAAGCGATTGTCCCATCTTTAATGTTTTCTAAAACCTAGCATGATCTCCTTACCAAACCGATATTGCAGTGGTAATCTTGTCCTGGCGCCTTCAAAATACAGGTTAGGGTTCTATACTTTCATTTTATCTAAGTTTGAGAAGCATAAGCAAGCAGATCTGATGTTCCACTGATGAGGTTTTCAAATTGCCAATCAAAAAGTTCATCCTAGAAGGGCGATTTATAAATTAGCAATGTTGTTATTCCTCAATTTCAACTTGTGTCTCCTGAATGATAAAAAGGATTCATAAATAAGATTCGGATTGAGTACATCAATGGCTAATGGAGCTAAATGAAATGCAGATCTATGGTATCTCTACTTTATCTTATTGATGCTTCCTAACCCTTTTTTACTAGGCATCAATGCTACTTATCTATTCAATTTCTCTAGTATCTAAAATACATTTGAGCTCCCGTGTAAAATACATTTGAACTCATATTTCAACCTTCCCTTGAGTATGTCCCATGCAGAGAATCCGTAAGTCTACATCCCGCATAGCTTTTCCCTATATACACTTAGAAATATAAATCTTTGGAACGTCAAACCTCAATTTCTCTACACTAGATTGATCTCTTGGAGAAACCAACTTTCAACTTTGCAAAGAATCACAATTGCAGAGAATGCTCCCTTTTTGTTGCAAAATCTAACAGCGGATATGAAGCAGGCACTCTGGCTGTGATTAATGCCTATTACTAGCCCAAAACATTTTCTACATTCGTAGCTTGTATTTCACACATGAAGATGCAGTATATGCATTGTAAACATGTGCATTGATGATATGATCATCATCAAGCTTCTGATTAATGCCTATTGCTAGCTCAATAATTTTGCATTCACAACTTGTATTTCAAGCATGAAGCAATAGTATCGCGATTATAACTATGTATGTTGTGATCTGATCATCACAGGTTATGCATCCGCGGCTTTTGCATCACAAAAATCAGAGCAAGCAGCATTTTGAGATCAACTGACATTGGTTGGTTACACTACAGTTTGAGGTTGAGATTTGGCAGCATACTGAGTTTATTCAACTCACATGAAATATGAGTTTATTTAACTTACATGCAATAAAAATAGGATCAAAGAACTTCTTCATAAGTTCCATATTACAGGGTAAAACCTGTCACAGACACCATTTGAGTAGCGAGCACTAGAAGGCACTAACCTGACTTTTGTTGTACATGCAATAGTTGGATCACTCATTTATTTACTTTTGCAGTAGGCTAGTTAGTAGATCCATGAGACATCCTACTGAAATACACGCGCAAAAGAATTTCTGCCTATCTTAGAGCACTATAAAAAGGTCCGGATGAATGCTTACACCGGTGCAGAATTGGCAGGACATGACCTTGACAACAAAAAGGTAATGCATTAATCATTATTGTAATTACATGGGCATCCGAAAAGCAAGCCCACGGTTAGCCTCAAGATTAGAGAACCTGAACTCAAGGCTTTATGTGGCTGCTACATGATATCAGGATCTTCAACTTTATACCCTGGACAACTCAAAGTGGCATTAAGTTAATAAAAGATCACAAGTGGCATCCAAATACCAATTGAGATCTGTTTTGTTAGGAAGTTTTCATTACTATTCCACCGCGACATCATTTCATGAGATGGAATAAACAAAAGTACTTGGTGGGTCTAAATTTCAAGACATAAATCGTCTCTTGAGCATTCATTCTTTTAAAGATGAAAGGGGATACTCATACTTCATAGTGACTCTTGTAGATCTCGAGCTCAATTGTTAGGAGTTCTGCTTGTTGCTTTTGTCCGCATTGATCAAGAAAAAAGTAATTTCCATCTATATGCATTGCCCGGACTTCTTGACCCCATACTCTTTTAGCACATATCTACGTTGACTTAACCGATGAAAAATTTAAATCTGATAACAAGAAATCCTGATGAGAAAAGAGCGATTGATTGATTGATTGATTGATTGATCTTATTAATATCTATAGGCAGCTTGTCTTGAGGCTAACAAAAAAACATATATATAGTTATTATACAACTAGGGACAAGTATGAATATCCCGCTAAAGACATGTAAGATTCTAAATATTGAAAATTGTTGTAAAATATGGCACAAATATGCTTTTTCTTCACAAATGATTGCTTATGATATTTATCGAAGTTGTCCTTTTATTCTTTTAAAGACCCTCAAGGAGGCCACAAGAGTCGAGGTTGTATGGTCCTGGTTTTATCCAGCTAAGTACATGAAAGAACTTTCCAGTTTCTTTTGGAATGTTCTTGTTTTTCTCTATAGAAAAAAAATTCTTTAGATATTGATTTGCCCTAGAAGTATCATCTCTAATCCTTAACATGGCATTGAAGAAAGAAGTTTCTAGGAAGAGTTGAGGATGACCAACATCGGGGAGATCTAAGCATCTAGCTTATCCTCAAGATATCTCTCAGTTTTCAAATGCTTCTTTCAAGAAAGCTTTCTTTTAGTCAGACTTGTGGTATCAAAGCACAAAAGAATGCAACAAGATCTGGACTTGTACTTTGAAAGCATGATCTTAGAAAGGCGGAAGGGGCATTCTTTTTGAACCAGCATTTAAAAGAAGTACTTGCTTTATAACTTCATGATCACAATAAATATTAATGCAACATGTGTTAAGAGACTATATTGCTCTTCCAGAAGGCAAGTTCTGCTAATGCTTGTTAGTCTATCATTGTGGTAACAATGGGTTGGCCGTGGCACATTAGATGATCAATGTTAATAAAGGCAGGATACCTACGACATTCTCTGCGAGAACTAGAGTTTAATGGACATGCATAAGCAAGTGCTCTGCTTTGAATAAAGAGATAAGCATAAGGACACCTTTGGAACTCCGAATCTTTTTGAATGACAAAAAGCAAGTTTTGATTGTTCTTACTATGCGTACTTTTCAATTACAATAAAATGTCTGATATACCATATAGATGACCGCGGGGACACCAATGAACGCACCGGTACATAGAAGAAAGCATTAAGCATGCAAAACAAGCAATTGATTTGTAAATAAGGATTAGCTGAGACTTGGTGTATTAATCTTGATTATTATTAATATAACATGTTGACTAATTCAATTGGGGCCCATGATAAGTTTTCTTAGTAAATTGGTACAATATCTGTACAATATCCGTTTTTGTGTTCAATGAAGTGCTTATCAAGCAATTGTCTTAAGAGTGGGTAAAAATAGTCCTCATGACTAATAATAACGGTAAGACATGGTTTTCTAAAGATGGTTGCTTAAAAAAAAAAAAGAAGAAGCAAGATATGGGAATAAAATTTCATGCTGGCTTGATTTTAGAGCGCCTCACAAAGACATGGATGCAAGTAAAAGATATATTCCAATATCAAAGTTGCAAAATTAAAATGCCTGACCCTTGCCTATGTTCTTTATGGTCTTTACACTTCACACCTCATATCTCCTCGAATGCAACACTCTAGGTGCCCAAGTAAGTGTTGTTACAATGCATCGAGTTCCACTCTATGTGGAGTTTGGAATGCAAGACCTTAGATACAACAAAGTTGGAATGCAATACCTTAGTTACAATAGCTTATGCATCCCAAATAAAAAAATATTGCTATTTTATATATAGATAGATATATATGAATTTTACGATCACGGAACCCAACAATAAAAAACAAAACATAACAATAAAGAACAAAACATTTATAGATCAACATTTCATTTGCCTAATACAAATTCATATTCTCTTTAATGTCTAGCATAATGGCTTTTATCCAACCCATCTAGATGCCTAGTTTGAAGATTGTTTTTATAATAATTTGTGTGCTAAATATTTTCTTCAACAATTTAACCCTAATCAAATACTAAGTTGAGTCCAATCCTAAAAGCGCCCAAGCCTCCCCAAAGCCTCTTTGCTAGTTGTTGTTGTTGTTGTTAGCTTCACCATAGAACTTCCATTTGGGACGCAGAGTTGATCTAAATTGTTCTATGTTTTCCTTTAGGAGTTTGGCAGGTATCTTTGAAAAGAGGCTCAGTGCACTCCATAAGGAGTTCTTGTATCATTTGGAAGGGTCTTACTACCTCATATGCCTCGAGGCTCTAGGAAACCGTAGTTAATTCTTCAACCTTATCTCTTGTTGAACTAAGTTCTAATGGCATCGATTCAAGCTCTTGGGTTAGGGTGTCTACTTATGATGACTCTTGTATCGTGCATGAGATTGATTAAGAAAATTAGGTTATAGTAATCTATGAGTGCTTCGCTTTGGTCTAAACCATTCTATTAGAGATGATTATGTCATACTTCCCTTTATGCAATTAATTATCCGTCTTGGATATGACTATTTTTATATTTAAGAAAAGTATATGCATTCAACTCCGTTACCCACGCCATGGTTATATTTCTTGGTGCCAATCCGGCTTTCTCTTTCTTCATATATTTGGTGAGGAATTTAAGCTTTTACCTTCGCTTTTGGCGACATGAATTTGTTGGGCTCCCCATGAATAAGAAGAATAACTTGCAATTCTTGTTGAAGTTGAAAACGACATCATGTTAAAAAGATTCATCAAACTATGGCGGCCGGTCCCATATTGCTCTCGATAGGCGACCATAAAGGAGGCATAAAAGATGCAACCCCAAGGCGAGGTAAGATGTGTTTAAAAGTCGGTAAAAAATGGTGGTATATGGGGCACTCCTTGGTGGATAGTTCCCTTGTTTTTTGGAACTAATGTAGTGGAGTAGGCCTTTGTTGTGGTGCAGACACCTCTTTATCGATTACTTTTTAATCAAAGATAGTAAAATTGATGTTCAATCTTTAACAATAATTTTGTTTTTGTCATTTTCGACATCTAATAGTTAGATTTTCTCTTTGAAGGTTGCATCACTATGATTGGACCTACACACTCAACTAGGGCCATAATACATGTTTCTCACTTGTTGGATAGGAGATTGTTTTCACTAGCATAATAAATTGAAAAACATGGGGCTCATGTGTTGATCTTTGCGGCCTTGCAAGCTTCTTAGACTCAGTGATTCCGTAAATAGTTATGGAGTGCTTTATTAGTGGATCTTGTTGTTTATTCATCCGAGGTAGCAGCTAGTTTTTTTATTCATCTAAAGTTCATTGGATTGATTTATGCTATTTTTTATTCCAACACGACAATTGTGGCCTTCAAAGAATACATAGATTTATTTAACTAGCATTTATGGATTGTTTTATAGATCCGGGATTGATGTCTTTGTTAGAGGGAACCTCCTTCTTCATTTGACCGATAGGGCATACCACGTTTCAAAATGCTCACTCTACATTTTTTATGTTATGTTTGTGTAAGGGATATTTTTGAAACATGAGTTTTTATTGCCTATGATCTTCGTCCCCAACTAGGAGGCGGAGTGAATATACTTATAAAGAGGCGGCCGACTATTGTTGCTACAAATCGATTATCCCGATCCTTCTTGAGTTGTAATCCAACTTCTATACAATCGAGAGTGGGATTTGTTCATGACGATGTGAGGATGTGGAGTGCATGTTGATGATGATTCATAAGAGTAATAGTACATGTAATCTTATTGTGCTACATGGTTGTGTTAGTATACAAATGTAAAAGTAATAGTATATTCGTAATACATTTGCTTACATGGTTGTTAGATGCCAAGCTTGTGCCGAAATGCCGTTTACGACGATGATACTTGAGCTTAAGACGCCGGTGAAAAAAACTTCGAGTTTGAGCAAGTTAAATAAGCTTTAAAATTCTAAAAATTGTGTTAGATTAAAGAAAAAGAAACAACTCCTGGCCGTGTTAGAATCTCTAGTTCCATTTTATTCTAATCCTGGTCCCCCTCGTTGTCCCCATTGGGGCTAACCTTTCTCTTTGTTATCCCCGATTCAAGAATATGGACTGACATATGAAGTATTGGCATGTCCCCTCTTTGATTACCTCATCCAATTAATGAAATCCTCGCATATGCCCAATAGTTTAAAATATCCTATGCTCAATATGCACATTTTTTTCATAGACACAATGCACATTCGAAACCTAACAACTTTTATAGCACGAAGAAACCACCAAAATAACACGCCATTCGGTGGGATTGGTTGTCACGAAGCTTGCTTCTAGTAAATTCTTCAGTTGAGCTTTGAGCTCCTGTAGCTCATACTTTTGGGTCTCATGAAGCTCGATTTATTAATAATAATAATAAAACAACAAGAAATTTATTTGCGCCCGTATGAACATTTCTTTAGTCTCGATAGTATCCGCTCTAATGATGAAAAAGATACAATGAGAAGACACCTAATATTTAAGGAATTTGTGTGAAATGGAAAATGGTTTCAAAGTAACACCTCACTAAATCACTTGCAACACATAGCATCAGATATGGTCTGGAGTTCATGCTTGCAACAGATTAACAAAGTCTAGATAACCATGAACTGTTGAAGAGAAAACTTAATCAAGAATACTATATTGGAGTCTGGCCAACTGAGTCATAGAGGAGTTGATATATGCATAAGACATCAATGACATATTTAATAAAATTTGGACTTATTCTAATCTAATAAATGTACTTCAAGGATGCCATGATAATATTATATGTATTTTTAGCTCTTATTAATTTTAATAATTTGTTCTGTTTATCTTTAGATAAAAAATATGATACTTATTAAAATTTAAAGTTGCTTTCTAAACTAATTCTCGGTTTCGTCTATTTAGAATTAAATTTTCATCTAAGATAACTCTGTATAATTAAAATGCTATTCTTTTCAAAATATTTAAAGAAAGTTTTAGATTGAAATTAATTAATGATTACGTTTATGTTTAATAAAAATTGAATAGTTTATTTGATTAAATGTCAATATATTTTATTTCATCAATAATAAATTATTCAATAGTTATTATTAAAACAATAAATTTATATCATTTAATTAATTTCAACTTCAAACTTTTCTTAAAGTTTTTAAAAGTGTAAAAGTTTGTAAATTGTTAAAATCTAATAATAGTTTTCAGTCAATCACTTATGAAACCATCAGATTTTCATTTAATTATCATGATTGTTAAATTTGAATCTGTTAAATCACTACAAATTAAAATTGTTATATTCTTGAAATGTCCAATTCTAAATAGATTCAAATAAGTTTGGAAATCAAGTTTATTCTTTGATAACCATTATAATTTTAATTGAAAGATAAACTTATATAATTAAAACTTATAAAAATTATAACAATAAAGAAGAATAAAAAAATGCATTTATAATGGCATTCTTGAAGTGCAATCTATTAAATGTGAATAAGTCCAAATTTTGTTGAATATGTCATATCACCACTTGTGCCAAAATAATAACACCACCTTGCAAATAACTTTTGAGCTTCCATCGTACCCATGAACTTCCTAAACATTTCAAAGGCCACCATAAAAGGTCCATTGTTTGTTTGGAATTCCATATTATGTATGTCTAAAAGAACCCGTAGAAGAATAGCATAGATAGATAGATAGATAAGGTAAGAGGTTTATATTGGGGAATTTGCTATGCCTATTGTTATCAGCTTAAGAGTGTGATTGTCTAATAATGAGAAAATGAAGGTGGTTTTAACCCCCTCCCCTTCTTTTTGTTGTTGTGGAGTTGTTGTCTTAGCTTAAGTCATCATCTCCTACAGATATTTTCAAAATTTTTTTTTTTTTTTTGAAGAACACAAAACTTTATTGAAACTCCAAGCCAAAGCAAAATACCAATGAATAAAGGCGGGAATAAAGTCTCAGAGGATAATCATGATCCATCGAGTAGAACCACCACCTATGCATAAAGTTGACACATCTGGATGGGACTCAAATATCAATCGCCGGCGAAGAGCAAGCATTAAGAACAATGGAATGCCTTAGCGATTCTAGCTTGTGCGTCCCGGAGGACAACGGGGAGGAATATCCAAACCCCTGAAAGATAAACACCTTCCAAGGCTTCGGATGGACCACAACAATCATCCCGATGCTAAATGAAATGCTTGGCTCAAGAACTTATTCCAAGCACTGGATAGATAGTGAGAAGCATTTGGCGGCTTGTCAATGTCATGAAAATGAGAAAGCAACCAAAGACCAAAACAGGCTGGAGATGAACACATAAAAAGAAACAATGCTCAATGGTCTCGTCCTTTGTTTGCACAAGGTAGAAAATGACACTCGAGGATCAAATCGTGGACAAGCACGTTCACATGAGGGCACAAAAGGAAGAATCGCCACCAAAGCACCGCCACCTTAGGATGGAGTAATTTATCCCAAGCCCAAGTCCACATAATGTCTCCAATTGGGAGGTGCCTTGAAGGGACCACCTAGTGGATGGCGAAGGATATCACTATTGACAAGCAACCTATATATAGAGTTCACAAAAACCTATGCTCGAAGGAACACTCGGTGGGAAACCCACATGCACCCTTCAATATCCTAAGGAGCAACCAATGGCGTAGTACCAAGGAATCTTTTGCCAAATAGATATGTCCCATCGAGACAATGAGAATTTTGTTTGAAAGATTTCCCATGTCGCTAACCGCCGTAATCATACCATGCTTTAAATCGTCAAGATTCCCGCTAACCTCCGGCCCGTTGAGTTAATGGATGAACCGAGGCACAAAAGTGGAAGATTATTTTCCATGGTACCCACCAACAAGGGGTATCAAATAATGATTAACATGATGTATGCTATTTCATATTGTGATTATTTATTGTTGAAAACAGAGAGCAATGTATGCACCAAATATTTAAAAATTAAAAAAAAGGACTATATTGTCTAAATCGGTCGAGGAGATAGCTACAAAGCGCAAAGAAGGGTCACTGGGTCACTAAGCACACTGGTCCGATGGTCGGCGGTGCCTGAATTGAATAGTAGAATCTTGATTCTAGGATATGGCGCTGATGCGTAATGAGATCGGCAAAAGCGAGAGCTTGAAAGGCTCTTTGAAAAGGCCATTCTTCAAAACCATGACTCCGCTTTTGCCATTATCATTATCACGGGCTGGATTTTGTCAAAGTCTGCCGGATTTACCGAGATCCTCCACATCCGCATTGTCTCAAAACAACTTCTTTTTGAGGCGGGATCTCGGGGGCATCAACGAGTCCAGGGGTTGGGCATACAGACCCACCAAAGCTAGAGGAAGAAGCTTATGAAGACGCTGCCGAGGGGATTTTTGTCCAAGTTTGCCATCAACTCACTCGTGTCTTAATATTTAACCCCTACAATCTTTATATATGTTAAGATGAATCATCGAATTGCCGCCCTGGATCCTCCTCCTCCTCCCTCCTCCTCCTCCTTATTAGTAGCTTCACCATAGAACTTCCATCCGGGGGGAGAGTGATCGTGTTCTATGTTTCCTTTAAGAGTTTACAGGTATCTTTGAAAAGAGATCCTTGTCCATAAGGAGTTCCATCATTTGGAAGGGTCTTACTACCTAAATTACATATGCCTCTAGAGGCTTTAGGGAAACTTGGATGATTAATTCTTCAACCTTATCTATTGTTGAACTAAGTTCTAATGGCATCAGTTCAAGCTCCTGGGTTAGGTGTCTACCTATGATGACTCTTGTGTCATGAATGAGGTTGACTAAGACATTTTGGTTATAGTAATCTATGAGCGCCTGCTTTGGTATATGCCATTCTATTCAGATGATTATGTCATACTTCCCCTATACAATTAATTATCTATACCGATATGACTGTCTTTATATTTAAGCATATACATTCAACTGCTTCACCCATCGCCATGGTTATATTCCTTGGTGCCAACCTGACTTTCTCTTTCTTCATATATTTGGCGATGAATTTAAGCTTTTGCACTACTTTTGGCGACATAAAGTTGTTGGGCTCCCCATCAATAAGAACGGTAACTTGGTTCTTGGCTGAAGTTATTCAAAAATGACATCATGTTAAAAAAGATCAACACTTATTTTACTAAGGAAAGTAAAAAGGAAAATGCGTATACAAGAGTTTACCTGGCAAACAATTGTTATGTGAGAAATAAAGAGTCTAATTTTACTAAGGAAAGCAAAAAGGAAAATGCATATATAAGAGTCTACTAGGCAAACAATTATTATGTGAGAAACAAAGAATATAATTATAATTTTTGTGATTAAGGTTGTAACTACTTTTGCCCATCCATAAGTAGTCGATGGTATTTGAACTTTGTGGCGAATGAAAGCCCAACTAGAGCTCTAACCCTCAAGCTATTACCAAAATAAAATTATAAGTTACTGGATGGAAAGCCTTAGAACTTTTGTTAGATGGTCATTTTGCTCAAAATTTGGAGCGCAGAGAGCAAGGGAAGACAAAAATGTTTGGACTGGCATTTGAAGGAGTGGTCAACTATGGCGGTTGGTCCCCTATTGCTCTTGTATAAGCGACCATAGAGGAGAAAGATGCACCCTCCAGGTAGGGTAAGATGTGTTTTAAGCTGGTAGAAAAGGGTGGTATATGGAGCACTTCTTGGTGGATTAGTTCCCTGTTGCTTGGAACTAATGTAGTGGAGTGGGCCTTCGCTTTGCGGCACCAGACCTTACCTCTTTATCTTTACAACTTATGAGTCCGTGATTTTGTTTTGAAATTTCTTACATCTAGTATTTAGATTTCTCTCGAGGGTTGCACCACTATGATTGGACCTCACACTCATTGCATGGCTATAATATATGTTTCTGCGCTATTGAATAGCGCAGATTGTTCTCACTAGCATGATAAATATAACAACAACATGGCGCTCATGTGTTGATGGCTCATGTGTTGAAACAAATAGATAAATAAGTTACTTGTTAAGAAGACCAAAACATCAAGGTGACATGGCAATACCATACCATGCTCATAAACGCCTCTTAGAAGACCATCATTGAAACCTAACTCCTCCAATGTAGAAACACCTTCCAACCCCGTTTATCACACCACAAAAAATAAACATTATCAATGTGATGGATCAATGTGCAAAAATAAGTCGTGATAAGGACTTATGACTCATAAGAACGATGTGAGCTTTTCGCCATCGCTTAGTATACAAAACAAATTTCCTGTAATAAATAAACCAAAATTTAGAACGATGTGAGCATCCAGCCACTGTTCACTATACAAAACGAATTTCAGAACGAATAAACCAAAATTTAGATTAAATACGATGCCATCTATCGTTGGGACACAAAGCTTAACATCAACGCCATATTCTCAAAAAGGAAGCATCAAGCCTAATGAGTCCTGACGACTGAGCTCAAAAAGATGCAAAACAAACCCAAGGACACAGAGAATTACAAACCTAAGGAAAATATAGACAGGAAATTGTACTAAAAAAGAAAAAAAAAACTATGTGTCTTAATATTGCGAACCCCTATAATCTTTTACAAAGATGATTTTTGCAAGCGTTGCCGCTTATAGTTCAAGGTTCAAGGGGGTTTTTGAAGTAATGGTGTGGGCTTAAAAATGAAGACTATGTGAGCGTGTGGTGTGTGTATGGTGAGAAATTTCATGTAGGCATTTTTTAGAGCAACCCTTGGGTAATGCTACCATCTGCTGTTCTCTAGGAATCTGGGGAACTCAAATCTCGTTCCCCAAGAACTTCGTGCTGTTAAATACGATTTGAAGGCAGCATTTCGAATTGGCTTTTGTTGCATTCATGTACATTACCTTTTTAACCATGATTAAACTTTTTTGTTCCAGTGTCAATGATAATATTGTTTCTGGCCCTTCTTTTTAACCGCAAGAAGAAATACGGCCTCTTTTTCATTACCATGATCTCGACCCAGTCCCGAAGTTCGCCATTGAAGGAGAAGAAACAAAGGCCATTTCCATTTTGGTTTGATCTTCCTAGCTCCGGCTTTGCTTTAGTAAAGGATAGCTTCATCAAGTTTGTCATGAGCTTTCCGGGAATTAATTGGTTCATTTAATCTAAATTAACAATGCATGGGCTTAAATTGTTTTTCCGTTCCGTAAATATATATCGAGAAGCTTAATTAGTTTTTCCTGTCTAAAAACATACTAGTAAACAGGGAGGTCTCAAGTTGAAAACTTTGTAGGCTTTATTATAAGAATCGCCCAAATGGGCCCAGCCAAAATATGATGCTTTTAGCCTCCCTCAGAAAACTCAAACTCCGGATCTACATATTTGTTTTGTTTAGGATGTATTCGGATTCTTCAAAATAGAATCAAGGGTATGATTGGCAGAAAACTACAATCTATTCAAAGATAATCGATGGGTTTTTTTCGTGATATTATAGTGAATTTGAGATTATAGTGCTCAAAATGATTGCAGCCACCTAATTTGGGGCAAGAACTATTGGATTTGGCATGCTTGGCATCAATATTTGGCCGACACGCATTGAAACTTAGTTATAAGGAACTAAAAGATCCAAGCCATAGTCCGGCTTTGCCTTTGATGCCTGATTCCTCGGCAGATGGCTCAATCGACTTTGATGAGATTTCCAAGCTTTGTTTATTTGCGGCCAAACCCGTGAGATTTCCAACTCGCATTTTATTTGTGGCCTTCAATCCAAAATAGGTTTGCACGCTTCAAAATCCCTCCGAAATCAATAGAGCGGGCTATGGCGCAAAAGCGCCAAAAACAGAGGGCCCTATTTGTCTAAAGAAATCCTCGCCCTCCATCCCAATCCTCGACTTGTCGATGTGGAATTTTTTGCCCCCGCAAATCGCCTTTTTTTTGCTCCCACAATTTTATATGATGGAGATATGTTAAGATGATGATGATGATCATCATCATATTGTTGTTGTTGTTGTTGTTGTTGTTGTTGTTGTTATTATTAACTTTACATAAACCAACACGAGTAAAATCATTGACTGGTTATTATTATTATTATTATTATTATTATTATTATTATTATTATTATCATTATCATTATCATCATCCTTATTAGTAGCTTCACCATAGAACCTCCATCTCAAAAAGGTGATAACTTGAAAGGGATATGGACTCGTGGATAGCTTGAGAAAAAGATATAATTATGGTCATCCAAAGGTTTCTATCACTGGCGGGTAAGACGACGTTGTTAAGGCACACACTTTGACATCGGCCCCACCTTTTTTACTACTCCTCGGCTATTGTGGCTCAAAAGGTGTTTATAGTCAAATCCAAGCCATTATTAGGGAATTCATATGGGGGAAGGGAATGCACAAAGTGGCTTTGAAAGGTCTGGAAATATGTATTGGTCCCTAATGATCGATGGGCATGTCGGGGCAAGACAAAAGTACATTGTTAGTTCTATCTATCGCCTTCTCCGGTCCGTGCTCCCTCAAAAAGCCGCAAGTTGTTGGCTGTTGATGTTTCTCAAGCTCTGCAGGAACTACGGAACAATTCTCGAACAATCCTATGTTAAAAAAGGGCTGCAGTTTTTTAGATGGTTAGCACTACGGGGCTTAGCACTATGGAGAAACTCCATCAAGGATACTTCATAATGACAACTCCCCACTTGGATGCAAAGCACTATTGAACCTCTCTCTCATCTATTCTTTTGCCCCAAAGGTGAAAGAGTCTTGGCTATGGGAATCCACATTCATAGGTGTGCTCAAAAGTGTTTATAGTCGGGGATAATAGAGGTTACGATGGAGATATAGTTTCAAAGATTGCCGGTTAATATAATATATCATTGGACAATGAAAAATATAAATGTGGATCGTTATAGGTGGGCAACACTTTTTTCTTTGGATAAGTCGAAGAATATTTTTTAACATAGAGGTGGCACTTATGGCTTTAGCTATCACGAAAGTTTGGAAGAAATTACAACAAAGATCTGGATAGGCTTGGTAGAATTCAAAGGATTCTACATGTTCTTCAAATGTCACCGTTAGCCGAGGGCGCATGGTGGACGGCTTCGTTTAGGCTAGCCTTTGCTTTTAAATTTTACTAGTTTGTACACTATTTTCCATATTATTTTAATATATCATACACTTACCCTCAAAAAAAAAGGGAAAAAAAAAATACTTATCCGGAGCATAGAGTGATCTCGTGTTCTATGTTTCCCTTTAGGAGTTTGCGAGGTATCTTTGAAAAAGAGGTCCTCGTTACTCCATAAGGAGTCTTTTTAAAATCGCTTGCAAAGGTCTTACTACCTGAATTACATATGCCCGTGAGGCTCTAGGGAAACCGCAGATTAGTTCTTCAACCTTAACTATTGTTGAACTAAGTTCTAATGGCATCAGTTCAAGCTCTTGGGTTAGGTGTCTACCTATGATGACTCTTGTGTCGTGTACCTAGGTTGACTAAGACATTTAGGTTATAGTAATCTATGAGTGCTCACTTCCATCTAAGCCGTTCCATTCGGATGATTTTGTCAATAGTAATTTATGAGTGCTCACTTCCATCTAAGCCGTTCCATTCAGGATGATTTTTGTCATACTTCCACTATATACAATTAATTATCTCATTGCCGATATGACTCGCTCTTTATATTTAAGAAAAAGCATATGCATTCAACTGCTTTACCCATCGCGATGGTTATATTTTTTGGTGCCAACCTGACTTTCTCTTTCTTCATATATTTGGTGACGAATTTAAGCTTTTGCATTGCTTTTGGCGACATGAAGTTTTTGGGCTTCCCATCAATACGAATGGTAACTCATAGTTCTTTGGTGAAGTTATTCAAAAATAACATCATGTTAAAAAAGATCAATACTTATTTTACTAAGGAAAGTAAAGAGGAAAATGTATTACATTAATTAAAATTAATTAAGTGATTACAATTAATCTGTTAACAAAAAAAATATGAATAGTTTATTATTGATCAATTTTTGATGTGTTTTAATTCATAAATAAACTATTTAGAAATTTGTTATTAAAACACAGACTTTATTATTTAATCAATGTCAACCTAAAACTTTCTAAAAAAAATTTAATTGTGCTAAGAGGGTATAAATTGTAAAATTCTCATGATAGTTTTAAGTGAATCTATTATCAAACCATCAAATTTTATTTACAATTTGTTGTAATTATCAAATTATAAATTTATTAAATCACTAAGATTTTAAATTTTATATTCGCAAAATGTTTAATTTTAGATAAATTCAAGTAAAAATTTATTTAAAAAGCGATCTTATCTTTTGGTATCTATTATAATTTTAATTTAAGGATAAACTTATAATAGTAATACTTGAAATATTTATCAAAATCAAGAAAAATTGAATACATATAATCTTATAATGACATTTCTGAAGTGTTATCAAATAAATCTGAATATGTCCATGTTTTATTGAATGTTTCATAATAATGTGTAGCCTTACTTTACAAACTCTCTTATCATACTTTTTACAAACTTCAACTTCTTTAGCAATCATGTGTAACCTTACTTTACAAACTCTCTCATCATACTTTTCAGCTTGTAGAAGTTCCTTCAGAATTCAAGAAATTTTGAATGAGCTTATAGTTTATTTGATCTAACAATTGTTCTGGATATTTTTGTTTACTTAAGTTTCAAATATGATAGAATTTGAATCACCAAATGAAAGGGACATAAACGCAAACTAAGCTGGTATTTTTGAGACACGGAGTTTTAAATGGAAGAATCATCCCATGGGCATAACTTGAGATTTTGAAATACATCGTCGTTTGTTGGTTAAAAGGTCAACCTAAAAAAAAAAAGTATCCCATATGCATGATATAGGCCCACACCCCACTTCCCACATTTACATTTTACATTATTACCCCACCATTTTATATCAAGTATAAGTACACACAATAATTCACAAATACGCCTAGAAATCACGATTCATCCATATTTTTTGCTGAACGATGAATTATTGTGTTGATATAATTTGAATTAGTCCAAATAGAAAGAAGTGTGATGCCCAAAATGATTATTGTTAATCTCAAGAAAAAAAAAGAGAACATTCTAAGTATCATGGCATTGTCACATGGCACAATTATCCAATTATCCATTTCAAAGAAAAAGTGGCAGATTGTATTGTTGTATGATTATCAAGTTTTGAATCTTTTTGAAATATTGCCATTATCTCTAGTTAGTGGCTACTCCATTAAGAGATCTTGCGTTCAAGTCTCTAGGGATTTGTCATATCTCCTCATGGATGCTGCCAATGTGGCATGATGGTATTTGCCCATCCATGGGTAGTCGATGGTATTTGAACTTTGTGGTGAATGAACGCCCAACTAGAGCTCTAACCCTCAAGCTATTACCAAAATAAAATTATAAGTTACTGGATGGAAAGCCTTAGAACGTTTGTTAGATGGTCATTTTGCTCAAAATTTGGAGCGCAGAGAGCAAGGAAGACAAAAATGCTGACTGGCCTTTGAAGGAGTGGTCAACTATGGCGGTTGGTCCCCTATTGCTCTTGTATAAGCGACCATAGAGGAGACGTAAGATGCACCCGAGGCAGGGTAAGATGTGTTTTAAGCTGGTAGAAAAGGGTGGTATATGGAGCACTTCTTGGTGGATTAGTTCCCTTGTTGCTTGGAACTAATGTAGTGGAGTGGGCCTTCGTTGCGGCGCAGACCCTACCTCTTTATCTTTACAACTTATGAGTCTGTGATTTTGTTTTGAAATTTCTTACATCTAGTATTTAGATTTCTCTCTGAGGGCTGCACCACTATGATTGGACCTTACACTCATTGCATGGCTATAATATATGTTTCTCGCTTATTGAATAGTAGATTGTTCTCACTAGCATGATAAATATAACAACATGGCGCTCATGTGTTGATGGCTCATGTGTTGAAACAAATAGATAAATAAGTTACTTGTTAAGAAGACCAAAAACATCAAGGTGACGTGGCAATACCATACCATGCTCATAAACGCCTCTTAGAAGACCATCATTGAAACCTAACTCCTCCAATGTAGAAACATCTTCCAACCCTGTTTATCACACCACAAAATAAACATTATCAATGTGATGGATCAATGTGCAAAAAATAAGCTGCATAAGGACTTATGACTCATAGGAACGATGTGAGCTTTCGACCACTGTTTAGTATACAAAACAAATTTCCTGTAATAAATAAACCAAAATTTAGAACGATGTGAGCATCCAGCCACTGTTCACTATACAAAACGAATTTCAGATGCGAATAAACCCAAAATTTAGATTAAATACGATGCCATCTGTTAGGACACAAATCTTAACATCAACGCCATATTCTCAAAAAAGGAAGCATCAAGCCTAATGAGTCCGACGACCTAGAGCTCAAAAGATGCAAAACAAACCCAAGGACACAGAGAATTACAAACCTAAGGAAAATATTGACAGGAAATTGTACTAAAAAAGAAAAAAAAAACTATATGTGTCTTAATATTGTGAACCCCTATAATCTTTATATATGTTAAGATGATGATGATGATGATGATGATGATGATGATGATGATGATGATGATGATGATGATGATGATGATGATGATGATGATGATGATGATGATCATCATCATCATCATCATCATCATCATCATCATCATCATCATCATCATCATCTTCATCATATTGTTGTTATTGTTATTATTATTATTATCATTATCATCATCCTTATTAGTAGCTTCACCATAGAACTTCCATCTCTGATAACTTGAAAGGGATATGGACTCCTATCCTAGATAGCTTGAGAAAAAAAGATATAATTATGGTCATCCAAAGGCTTCTCATGGCGGCAAGACGGCGTTTTGCTAAAGGCAGCCCTTGGCGTCCACCTTTACTACTCCTCGGCTATTGTGGCTCAAAAAGGTATTTATAGTCAAAACCAAACCATTATTAGGAAATTCATATGGGGGGAAGGAATGCACAAAGTGGCTTGGTCTGAAATGTGTATTGACAGAAGAGACGGTGGATTGAGATGCAAGGATTTGACAATCCAAGCTCAAGTACTAGCTGGAAATATGTGTGGAGGGCATTGCATGGTATTACCTCTCTGCATTGCATTTTGTCAAATATTGACTTCAGAGATGCACACTTAAAGGTAAGCCATCCTTACCCCAATCAAGAAATTGGTTCCTTCTTTTTATAGCTACAAAATTGCCCTGAGCACATTCCCAAAGAATGAGAAAGCTTTTTGAAGGCTTGGTTAGAAGTTGAAAGTCTATTTGCTTTCTGCTGGATGCATCTTGGGAGGCTAGACAGTTGAGCATTTTTCAGAACATACTGTGTATGGTCCAGAAATAACCCGCCTCTTGGCGCTCACTCACCCTCGTGATTTTCATTAAATGGAGACAATCGAAGTTACTAAAGTTGGGCATTTATGGGATGGTATGCGAACGCGATGGCTTTCTGAACCCGCTTTAAAGGAAAGGTCCATGGAGCTGGGAGGGGATAAGAAGATATTCTATGAATTATGTGGTGCATCGGGGGCAAGACAAATTACATTGTTAGTTCTATCTATCGCCTTCTCTGGCCCGGGCTCCCCTCAAAAAAGCTAGCGGGAGGTTGGTCATTGATGTTTCTCAAGCTACGCAACTTCTGAACAATACCCCCGAACAATCCTATGTTCAAAAGGCTGCAGTTTTTAGATGGTTAGCACTCTGGGGGCTTAGCACTATGGAGAAACTCCATCAGGGGATACTTCATAATGACAAGCCCCACTTGGATGCGGTACCTCTGAACCTCTCTCTCATCTATTCTTTTGCCCCCAAGGTGAAAGAGTCTTGGCTATGGGTATCCACATTAATAGGTGTCAGTGCTCAACAGTGTTTATAGCCAGGGATAATATGTAGCATAATAGGGGTTTTCTTTGTGTTTTATACGCTTTTCACTAAGGTTTTCCTATGATTTCGTGATGTATTCAAATGGATGTACTAATGTGCATTACATCTAGAGTGCACCATTTACGAGCCATTGATTTTTAGCCCTTTTTTTTCAATGGTCAACAACCAATGGCTCACAACAAAGCCCTTTTTTTGTCGCGTGTGGTGCATAATGGTCAACAACCAATGGTGACAACAAAAGTCCCTTTTTTTGTGCGTGTGGTGCATAATGGTCAACAACCAATGGCTCACAACAAAAGCCTTCTTTTTTTTTGTGTGTGGTGCATAATGGGCACATGAAGGGCTTGAAGGGCGCATGTAGTGCGGTTTCCCGGCAACAACACATTTCTTATCATAACTTTTGATGAAAAGGCTGCTGTTTGAGATGATTTTATTGCGTTGGAAAGCTCTCTCCGAGATCTTTTGATAGTGTATGATATGGATATGTTTGGTTAAGTTATCTATGCTAAAACAGCAATTTTTTCGGCCGGGTTTGGTAGGTTTTCACATCCTACCAGCTGATTATCTGATTGCGCTATTGGATATTGTTTTATGGCTCATTAGAATGAAGCTTTAAAAACAATTACCATGCATTTTAGATTTTTGAGACAGTTATTAAGCAAATTCCAAGGCTTCTAGATCCTTGTGCTAACAAGCGAGAAAAGTTCCTCACTTTGGTTTCTCACCACAAGAATCCATGGAGGTCAAACGCTCCCATTAAATTCCAAAGGTTGAAAAAATGTTTGTGTATGGGTGTTGCAAACTTTATGACTTTCAGAATAATGGGATCAATCTGCTCTATCTTTATGGTAACTTTTACTTATGTTCTATTTGTTTTATTGTGATGAAATTCAAAAGCTACAGTACAGGTGATGAAAGCCTCAAATGAATTCTAGTTTTTTTCTGGTTTGAATTCTAAAATTTTTGTATGACATATAATATAACTAAAAATATTTTCTACTTCGTTCATCAATTCTTAGGGCCCCGAAGGGGCCCAAAAATTTTTGGGTTGACACACAAATCATTACATTCAACACTCTAATATTAAATCCCCCTTCAAACCCCCTTTGGTTTGGGTGCATATTCACACGGGGGGTGACGTAGGGCAGCGAGAGCCCCTATAATTATGTTTTGCACGTACGAAATCAGCACCATATAGTATATTGCCTAAAATCTTAGTGTATTTTGCAAATCTTGTTATACAGTATAGCAAATTTTGTACATCCATACCCCACAAACGAGGAACTTTGTGTACGGTGTAGATTAAGGAATAAGGGGTGAATATGCCTATCCAACAAAGCTCTCTTGCCAATTTGAGTCACCCCGTGTGAATATGCACCCCAAACCAAAGGGGTTTGAAGGGGGATTTAATATTAGAGTGTTGAATGTAATGGTTTGTGTGGACAATCCGAAATATAAATGTGGATCGTTATAGGTGGGCAACACTTTTCTTTAGATAAGCTGAAGAATATTTTTAACATGGAGGTGGCACTTATGGCTTTAGCTCATCACGAGAAAGTTTGGAAGAAATTACAACAAAGATCTGGATAGGCTTGGTAGAATTCAAGGATTCTACATGTTCTTCAAATGTCCTTTGGTTAGCCGAGGGCGTTACGCTAGGTGACAGCTTGCTTAAGGCTAGCCCCCTTGCTTAAATTTTACTAGTTTGTACACTATTTTCCATATTATTTAATATATCATACACTTACCCCTCAAAAAAAAAGGAAAAAAAATACTTCTATCTGGAAAGCATAGAGTGATCTCGTATTTTATGTTTTTTTAGGGACCCGCAGGTATCTTTGAAAAGAGGTCCCTCGTGCTCCATAAGGAGTTCTTGTATCGCTGCAAGGGTCTTACTACCTCAATTACATACACGACTCCGAGGAGGCTCTAGGAAACCGCAGTTTAGTTCTTCAACCTTAACTATTGTTGAACTAAGTTCTAATGGCATCCGGTTCAAGCTCTTGGGTTAGGGTGTCTACCTATGATGACTCTTGTGTCGCGTGCACCCAGGTTGACCAAGACATTTTGGTTATAGTAATCTATGAGTGCTCACTTCCATCTAAGCCGTTCCATTCGGATGATTTTGTCAATAGTAATCTATGAGTGCTCACTTCCATCTAAGCCGTTCCAAAAAGATTATTTTGTCATACTTCCCTATACAATTAATTATCGTGCGATATGACTCTCTTTATATTTAAGAAAAGCATATGCATTAAATTTGCTTTACCCATCGCGATGGTTATATTCTTTGTGCCAAGCGACTTTCTCTTTCTTCATATATTTGGTGGCGAATTTAAGCTTTTGCATTGAAGCATGACATGAAGTTTTGGGCTTCCCATCAATACGAATGGTAACTTGCAGTTCTTGCTGAAGTTATACAAAAATAACATCATGTTAAAAAAGATAAATACTTATTTTACTAAGGAAAGTAAAGAGGAAAATGTATTACATTAATTAAAATTAATTAAGTGATTACAATTAATCTGTTAACAAAAAAAATATGAATAGTTTATTATTGATCAATTTTTGATGTGTTTTAATTCATAAATAAACTATTTAGAAATTTGTTATTAAAACACAGACTTTATTATTTAATCAATGTCAACCTAAAACTTTCTAAAAAAAATTTAATTGTGCTAAGAGGGTATAAATTGTAAAATTCTCATGATAGTTTTAAGTGAATCTATCATCAAATTTATTTACAATTTGTTGTAATTATCAAATTATAAATTTATTAAATCACTAAGATTTTAAATTTTATATTCGCAAAATGTTTAATTTTAGATAAATTCAAGTAAAAATTTATTTAAAAAGTTTATCTTATCTTTTGGTATCTATTATAATTTTAATTTAGGGATAAACTTATAATAGTAATACTTGAAATATTTATCAAAAATCAAGAAAAATGAATACATGTAATCTTATAATGACATTTCTGAAGTGTCATCTAATAAATCTGAATATGTCCATGTTTTATTGAATGTTTCATAATAATGTGTAGCCTTACTTTACAAACTCTCTTATCATACTTTTTACAAACTTCAACTTCTTTAGCAATCATGTGTAGGGTCCCAAGTTAGATATTAGTACAAAAGTTTTCCGTCCCGTCCATAGAAGTACTTTTAGATTTGGTCATTGTGTGTTGGAGGTGCTTGGAGAGCGGGAACGCTGATGATCCGCTTTTAGCAAATTGCTTCTGGATCGATGATTATGGCTACAAACCAAAATCAAATTGGTTCCGTAATCAATTTGGCGGGTTGTTGTGAGATGGCGTGGAGAGTTAATAGGATTTGGCTATGGCGGGAAGTATGACGGGATGTTGTACCCCCTGAACAGAATTTTTTTTTGTACAAAGACGGTTTCTCGCACAACACAATTCTCTTCGACAACACGATTCTAAATGGATCAATCAAAGACGATTTAGATGAAGAAAAGTTACTTATTTTTCCGGAAGGGCAGTCATGAAGGGCCAGGGGGTAGGCGCCTATCCATCACGGGGGTCACACGCGTTTTGGAGTTCCTTTTTCGCTTGCTTTTTTATTTCTTTCATTGAACTTCTCTTTGATTTCGGGCTTCAAGTTTGTTGTATCGGACATGGCACACTCAGCGTTTTTCATGGTGATCCTTCAGGGGTAAGTTTTTTTCCAAAAATGGCCAATTAGGGTGCTTTGTTTTGCTTGCATTCTATTGAATTTGTGATTTTTTTTTTTGCTTCTTTTTTTTGCCGGGATGAGGGTTTGAGTTTTAAAGTCATGGGGGTCTCAACAACTCGCCCAATTGTCGAAAATGCTGAAGAAGTCTGATGTTTTAGACTCAGGCTTCTTGCAAGTCTGGAAGACTCCATTGGTGAAAGGAAAGGTTTATGTGAAGGAGGTGAGGCCCGAGTTTGAGTTTTTGCTGCAGAACACTTTGCGGGGATATATTAGTATGAAAGGTTCACTGGCAAGTGAGCTATTACATTTTTTAGTGGTTAAATTTCAGTGTCTCATATGTTGGATTCCACATGGCTTATATTTCTGTGACTTGCTTATTCGTATAAGAACTAATGGCTGCAATTTGTTCATAAGTTCATTCTAACACAAGGCACCTTTCCCTTCCAAAGTACTAATGAATGTTGTAAGCATTAGTGCTCATTGAATTATCATTATCTCCATTCTGCTATTTTATGGTCTATATTCCATTCAATTAAGGATCTTTTGGTGGTCTATGAAATTCAATTATGGTCTATGATGCCAACGCTTGGTTTAGGATCTTTTGTAGCAAGGGGAAGCTACAGAGAATCGATTTATTTCTTGCTTTATTGTACCTCTAGAATTGATTTCATTTTTTAGATGCCAAGATCTGAAGCAAAAAAGGTCTTCTTGTGCAGCAAAAACAGTGATGATGATTGGGAAGGACTTCATGTTTCAATTGGATTCCCGGATAACTATAATACTTAATTTCTAGTTATCATGGTGGCCGTAAGTATAAACCTCCATGAACTTCGTGTATAAAAGATGGTGGAAATAGAAGAAAAAAAAAAGGAGAGATTTTTTTGGTTTCTCAGGTTCAATCACCGACATCTCATTTGGCTGTATGTTTGTGTTCAGACCTTTGATTTTGTTAGGTTCAATCCCTGACATCTCATTTGGCTGCATGCTTGTGTTTAACATTTTGATTTTGCAAAGATGTTTAACACTTTGATCTTGCAAAGAACAAAAAATAGGGATTACTTTTGCTATGATTCAGTAATGTTATTTATCATATTTTCTTTGATGTTTTGAAGATGTGTTTGAGCAATTACTTTGTAATACAGAGTATTATTGCTTGAAGACCCAATGTTTTGAAGAACAGGACATGGATCATATCATTATTTGTTAAAATGCCTTCTAATTTATGCTTTTTGTCTTTCACAAATCAAGACAAAATTAGGTCTGTATCCGAGCTATTTTGAGTTGCAATACGTTATTATCTGAAGCTGAGATTTGGCAGGCAAGCCATCCTTAAAGTTATTCAAGTGTTTGCCGCCAAATTACAAAAAGTTAATTCAAAGTATAAAATCTTTTTTTGCTTTTGTCTTTGTGAAGGACTAATTTTTTTTCTAGTTCTTATCAGACCTATTTTGAGGAGGGAAACAGTATTATTTGAAGCTGAGATTTGGCAAGCATGTCATCTTTAAGTTTATTCAAGTGCTCCCCAATTTACAAAAGCTAATTCAAAGTACAAGATCTATTTTCTTATTTTTGCTCTTTGTCTTGATTTGTGAAGGAAAAACTTTTTAGACCAGTTTTTTTCTACGTCTGTATCAGACCTATTTTGAGGAGGCAAACATTATTATTTGAAGCTGAGGTTTGGGAAAACAAGTCATCCTCAAAGCTATTCAAATGCTCGCCAAATTACAAAAAGCTAATTCAAAGTAATGCTGAAATTTCATAGGGGAACCTTAGATGTGCAAAACTGTTTTTCTTGCAGCAAAAGTCTGATACAACTTTGTAATATCTTGAGTTTGAGAACTTAGAATGACTGGAAACTTGGCCAATATATGCTCATTGATACCCTTAAGCCATGCATAAA
This sequence comes from Isoetes taiwanensis, assembly GCA_021234155.1. Lineage (NCBI taxonomy): Eukaryota > Viridiplantae > Streptophyta > Lycopodiopsida > Isoetales > Isoetaceae > Isoetes > Isoetes taiwanensis. Next base: position 2,926,885 of record JAJEKV010000066.1, on the reverse strand, counting down.
GTTTTAAGTCCAAACTCCAAGCCAACATCCAAATGGGTGGTACCCATGGGATCTTTGGTTTTTCGGGATGAATGAGTGTATTGGGAATTTAACAAGAGGGTATTTCATACAACAAGACATGACATCTCCCATCTAAGATGACGTTTTAGCTTACTTATCATCTCATCCTCAACACCGGACATGCAACATAAGATGCAAAATAAGGAAACATAAAACTTGATCCCCGCACCCAAGAGGATTTCATTTGTATGATGGAAACCAAGCTAGCAAAGACTCCAAATGTGATAGTGTTTAACCATTCATTTCAAAGCATTCAAATCAACCTTTTTCTTGGATCTTCTGCTTTTTTGGAAGAAATATAATGAGAACTGAACCATCTTGGCAAAGGATGAAACATCTTCTTCTTACGATCCATTGGTGAATTATGTACTCAAAAAAGTGTGTAAAGTGTTGGGGAAATTCAACTTAAATTTCAACCTTATCTCAAAACAAGGTTAAAATCAATAATTTTGTCAAAGCACGCTTTTGGCTCCCTCATTATTATCCTCAAGTCTTATTTGTCAAGGCATCTCATAATATTAGAAGGATATGAATTATTAGCTCATGCATATACCTATTCCATCCAATGAAGTGCAAAAAAATATCACTTTGGGCAGGTTTTATGCTTGTTGAAATGCATTCTCGCCCATAATAGGAGAACTTAAATCATTGCTACCATTCTCATTACAAAATAGAGAACAAGAAACATGTAAAACTAATCCAAAACAATGCTTGAGAAACTATATCCCAACGAATGATATGATGGACCTCGTTCTAAAACACTATAAATCCCAACAAGATTATATGATAGAAAACCCGGGTCTTTGAGTAAAGTGAAAGCTTGATCGTGTTCAAAATGCAAGTGATTGATGGAAGTGAAGAGGTAAAAAAGTATGTTCATTGATTCCCACGATTCAAATTATGAATTTATTAAATTATTCTTAGTATAAGCTTTTTAGATGCTCAAGAGTTAGGCAAATGATAATGGAGATGGAAGCAGGAGTGTTAAAGGCCCTTAACCGATGCGTGTGGAAAGGTTGATAAATGCGAAATGCGGGAAAGATTGATAACATGTATATTGGTCACTTAGTTTTCATGCAAGAAAAAGGGAAACATGCGGAATGCTTAGTTCTTCCTGATTCGTCATCTATTTGAGGTCGAATTAAAAAGGTACGCTTTTGCTTTCGAAGCTTTACCGCTTTATCCTACTTTATTGTCGCTTTTAAAACCCCAATATCTAACTTAGACCCAGCCTTACTTTACAAACTCTCTCATCATATTTTTCAGCTTGTAGAAGTTCCTTCAGAATTCAAGAAATTTTGAATGAGCTCATAGTTTATTTGATCTAACAATTGTTCTAAATATTTTTGTTTACTTAAGTTTCAAATATGATAGAATTTGAATCACCAAATGAAAGGGACATAAACGCAAACTAACTGGTATTTTTGAGACAGTTAAACAGGGAAGAATCATCCCACGGGCATAACTTGAGATTTTGAAATACATCGCCGGGTTTGGTTAAAAGGGGAAAAAGGTATTCCATATGCATGATATAGGCCCACACCCCACTTCCCATATTTACTTTACATTATTACCCCACCAATATATCAGTATAAGTACACACAATAAATCTCAAATACGGATAGAATACTGATTCATCCTTTTGCTACTCGATGAATTATTGTGTTGATGTAATTTGAATTAGTCCAAATAGGAATAAGTGTGATGCCCAAAAATGATTATTGTTAATCTAAAACGAGAACATTCTAAGTATCATGGCATTGTCACATGGCACAATTATCCAATTATCCATTTCAAAGAAAAAGTGACAGATTGTATTGTTGTATGATTATCAAGTTTTGAATCTTTTTCAAATATTGCCATTATCTCTAGTTAGTGGCTACTCCATTAAGAGATCTTGCGTTCAAGTCTCTAGGGATTTGTCATATCTCCTCATGGATGCTGTCAATGTGGCATGATGTGAAAAATACTATCTATTAGCTTTAAAAATCACTTTTTGTTGTAGCACGTTTAAAAAAATACTATTTACTTACCTCGATGTAGATTTAGCACAAGTGAACGCCAGTAAATGTATATTATAACGGCCCGGTGCGATCGTTTCCTAGAATCTTTTTGGATGTAGAGCCGGAACAATCATGGCTTCACACAATCCAAAAACACCTAGCACAAAACAACAAAATGAAACCATGAAAATATAATTCTCGGGCATCGAATATAACCCTTCGCGGCCAAAGACTTTGTTTCCATTTGTTCCTTGTTCCAAGTACAAAGTTGAAGCATTATCGAAAGCATTGGGGAATCACCCAACATTGGGATCACCGAAGCTCAGCAAATGCCAAAGGGGACTTTGTAACTCGCTTTGAAAGAAAGACGCCAAAGCGTGGCTTAAAAATATTGAGGCTCCGCCCAATTTCGAGGCAATGCAGCCTTCTAAATTCCTGAACTCATATCACGCATTTAAAATGTCCGCCTAACAAATGGGGGCAAGAAAACTACAGACAAAGGAAGTAGAATCGCAAATTTAGGACAAGATTCATCAAACAAAGCACAAAATCCAGATTATTATTACTTGGGCAATTATCTAATAGCAAATGCGGTGTCAAATGCCAAATGCGCGGCCTCGAGTTTGAAGGAGGTCGGCATATGGCAGATTTGGAAACTTCCGTAATCCAGACTTAGCCAAATATGGTTATTTCTTATTTCGCGGAAACTTCCGTAATCGACTTTAGCCCAACATAGTTTTTTTTCTTATTGGGCCATTTATCTTTCTTATAAAGTTTCCATTGCCACGTTAGGCCAAATTGATATTTTTGTTATAAAAGCGTTGAGATGTCCAATGCCATCCGTAATGATGTATGCAAAAATGGCTATCGCTTAGGATTTGCGCTAGAATTTGCGTAATCGTGTTTGTTGAACAGATATGCATCATAATGTTGGTACAATATTTGTTCCAACAGCCTACACTAGCATTGTAGAACATTTTCATTGGCATTATGTTTCTTACAACATTATCAAGTAAGTAGCAATTGCTCAATATTTAATATGCAACATTTATTAATCACCTCAATTGTCTTTCGTGAGATTTTTAAACAATTTGCATCAACAAGTTCAATAATGCAATCCTCCATTCCTAGGGAGCACATGGCATGGCTCTTGCCTAAAAAGGATGCATGTATATAGCTCCTAGTGGTCAAGACCTCCTCAATTGTTTTAAGGAGATTTTAGACAATTTGCATCAACAATTTCAATAATGCAATCTTCCATTCCTAGGGAGCACGTGTCCGACTCGCCTAAAAGGGATGCATATATATAGTTCTAGTGGCTATATGGCTGATAATGACGCCAACAAACCAGCCAAATGCATTGTTGTGGATCAAAGTTTAAACATTTTCATGGATCAATGTTAACCTCATGATGTTTTACCAAATGCATGCTTTTATTAGCAACAAGTATGCAATCTTCCATTCCTAAAAATGTGACGGACCGCTCTAAAAGGGATGCATATATATAGTTCTAGTGGCCATATGGCTGATAATGACGCCAACAAACCAGCCAAATGCACTGTTGTGGATCAAAGTAACGTTTTCATAGATCAATGTTAACCTGCTGATATTTTACCAAAGCCAAATGCATGTTGTGGATCAAAGTTTGAACATTTTCATAGATCAATGTTAACCTCATGATATTTTACCAAATGCATGCTCTATTAGCAACATGTATGTATGTAAGCACTTCTTCTAAAATACATAATCCATATTTGCCCATCAATCAATTGGATCATTAGAGTGTCATAAATCGAATAAATCATAATTAAACCAGAGGCATGTCCATGGTATATCCAAGCCTTTTCATGAGAAAATCTTTGTGGTTTCATATTCATTTGGAACTAATTAAGTTGTAGAAGTTCCTTCGTAATTCAAGAAATTTTGAATGAGCTCATAGTTTATTTGATCTAACAATTGTTTCGATATTTTGTTTACTTAAGTTTCAAATATGATAGAATTTGAATCACCAAATGAAAGGGACATAAACGCAAACTAACCGGGTATTCTTGAGATGCTTAAACAGGAAGAATCATCCCACGGGCATAACTTGAGATTTTGAAATACATCGTGGGTTGGTTAAAAGGGGAAAAAAGTATCCCATATGCATGATATAGGCCCACACCCCACTTCCCACATTTACTTTACATTATTACCCACCAAGATATCAAAGATAAGTACACACAATAATTCACAAATACGATAGAATATGATTCATCCTTTTTGCTACGATGAATTATTGTGTTGATGTAATTTGAATTAGTCCAAATAGGAAGAAGTGTGATGCCCAAAATGATTATTGTTAATCTAAAACGAGAATAGTCTAAGTATCATAGCATTGTCACATGGCACAATTATCCAATTATCCATTTCAAAGAAAAAGTGGCGGATTGTATTGTTGTATGATTATCAAGTTTTGAATCTTTTGAAATATTGCCATTATCTCTAGTTAGTGGCTACTCCATTAAGAGATCTTGCGCTCAAGTCTCTAGGATTTGTCATATCTCCTCATGGATGCCGCCAATGTGGCATGATGTAAAAAATACTATCTATTAGCTTTAAAATCACTTTTTGTTGTAGCACGTTTTAAAAAATACTATTTACTTAGTCGATCTCCGCTTGTAGCACAAGTGAACATGTAAATGTATATTATAACGAAGCTGGTGGGGCGATCGTTTTAGAATCTTTTGGATGTAGAGCCCGGACAATCATGGCTTCACACAATAAAAAACACCTAGCACGAAAAAACAAAGAAAACAGTAAACCATGAAAATATAATTGGCATCGAAGGGCAACCCTAAATGCGCAGCACCTTGTTTCCATTCGTTCCTTGTTCCAAGTACAAAGGTGAAGCATTAGAGGAAAAAAAACAATGTACTCTTTTTTTTTGGGTTTTTGAACATGTCCATGTATATTTGTGTCTTGATTTATGTCTTTGTTCTTCATATCAAGGAAGTCATAACAATGATAATAATTCCATCAATTATGCTATATTATGTTGATTGTCATTACTTTATCTATATTGCATTACATTGTATTTACAATAAATTGAATGTCTTTGTCAAAATGCTTGGAACGTGATGGCTAATATTTGTCTCTTCATTTTGTGAAAGTTTAGCCAAAAGAAAAAATCATTTAGTTTAGCCACGCGTTAGAAACTTCTAACTCCAATTTAAAGGTACTTTAGTTAAATCTATTTCGACTACAGTAAAATATAGGAGTAGTAATTTATTCTATTATGGAGAGCAAGTTCATGTTACAGTTATGGAAGCAATCTTTTACATACACAGAGGTCCAGATTTGCTAGCGTATCTGCATATGTTGGAAAGTCTCAAAAACCTTTAGTCCTTAAGATTTTCTCCGGATGCCCTAGCCTTGTGCAGTTATTTGCAGCGACCAGCTTTGGATATGCTTGGTTCCAAAACGAAATATCGTGAGTCTATCTTGGTTCCAAAAACGAAATGCCAGGAATATATCTGGATATGTTAACACACCGACTCTGCAGCTGAGTTCAAAAACAAAAAGCCAGGAGGTTTGAGGTCTTTGCAGATGCCAGAGAACTCCAAATTCGAAATGCCAGGATGTCTTTGCAGACGCCAGATACCAAGGAGCTCCAAAACGAATTGCCAGGAGGACTTTGCAGATGCTGGTAGATACTGCATTTGCTGGAAAAAAATGAGGTAAAAAATGTTCTATTAGCTATTGTAGATTGATGTATTTTCCAAGCAGAACCATTGCCGGAAGTGTATAGAGCTAAATGCCTCCTTCATCTTAATTCTTTCCATTTTCCATATCTGTGCCCTTGTTTCAGGCTTCAAGAATAAGTGATGCTGCTTAATTTCGCTAGTCTTTGAAAGCCCTCTAATGCTTTGGCTTAAATTGTTCTAGACATACAAAACTTAATGCTATCTGCATGTATGAGATGTTGAAGCGCTCGTTGCTGCTTGTTTCAGGCTTCAAGAATAAGTGATGCTGCTTAATTTTGCTAGTCTTTGAAAGCCCTCTAATACTTTGGCTTTAATTGTTCTAGAGATAAAAAAAACTTAATGCTATCTGCATGTATGAGATGTTGAAGCGATTGTCCCATCTTGTAATGTTTCTAAACCTAGCATGATCTCCTTGCAAACCGATATTGCAGTGGTAATCTTGTCCTGGCGCTTCAAATACAGGTTAGGGTTCTATACTTTCAGCTTTATCTAAGTTTGAGAAGCATAAGCAAGCAGATCTGATGTCTGACTAATGAGGTTTCCAAATTGCCAATCAAAAAGTTCATCCTAGAGGACGATTTATAAATTAGCAATGTTGTTATTCCTCAATTTCAACTTGTGTCTCCTGAATGCAAAAAAGGATTCATAAATAAGATTCGGATTGAGCTGTCAATGGCGAATGGAGCTAAATGAAATGCAGATCTATGGTATCTCTCGCCTGTCTTCGTGATGCTTCCTGACCCTTTTACTAGGCATCAATGCTACTTATCTATTCAATTTCTAGTATCTAAAATACATTTGAGCTCCCGTGTAAAATACATTTGAACTCATATTTCAACCTTCCCTTGAGTATGTCCCATGCAGAGAGAATCCAGAAGTCTACATCCACGCAAGCTTTTCCCTATATACACTTAGAAATATAAATGCTGGAACGTCAAACCTCAATTTTCTACACTAGATTGATCTCTTGGAGAAACCAACTTTCAACTTTGCAAAGAATCACAATTATGAGAATGCTCCCTTTTGTTGCAAAATGTAACAGATATGCCTGAAGCAGGTACTCACGCTGCTGATTAATGCCTATTACTAGCCCAAAACATTTTCTACATTAAGTAGCTTGTATTTCACACATGAAGATGCAGTATATGCATTGTAAACATGTCTGTTGATGATATGATCATCATCAAGCTTCTGATTAATGCCTATTGCTAGCTCAATAATTTTTGCATTCACAACTTGTATTTCAAGCATGAAGCAATAGTATACGATTATAACTATGTATGTTGACGATCTGATCATCACAGGTTATGCAACTGCGCTGGCATCACAAAATCAGAGCATGCAGCATTTTGAGATCAACTGACATTGGTTGGTTACACTACAGTTTGAGGTTGAGATTTGGCAGCATACTGAGTTTATTCAACTCACATGAAATATGAGTTTATTTAACTCACATGCAATAAAATAGATCAAAAACTTCTTCATAAGTTCCATATTACAGGACTGCAAACCTGTACCGACACCATTTGAGTAGCGAAAGCACTAGAAGGCACTAACCTGACTTTGTTGTACAGGCAATAGTTGGATCACTCATTTATTTTTTGCAGTAGGCTAAGTTAGTAGATCCATGAGACATCCTACTGAAATACACGCTTAAAAGAATTCCTGCCTATCTTAGAGCACTATAAAAGGTCCAGATGAATGCTTACACTGGTGCAGAATTGGCAGGACATGACCTTGACAACAGAAAAAGGTACGTTTCATTATTGTAATTACATGGGCATCCGAAAGCAAGCCACAGTTAGCCTCGGTACAAGAGAACCTGAACTCAAGGCTTTATGTGGCTGCTACATGATATCAGGATCTTCAACTTTATACCTGGACAACTCAAAGTGGCATTAAGTTAATAAAAGATCACAAGTGGCATCCAAATACTAATTGAGATCTGTTTTGTTAGGAAGCAGCTCAGTACTATTCCACCGCATATCAGCTCGCAGATGGAATAAACAAAAGTACTTGGTGGGTCTAAATTTCAAGACATAAATCGTCTCTTGAGCATTCATTCTTTAAAGATGAAAGGGGATACTCATACTTCATAGTGACTCTTGTAGATCTCGAGCTCAATTGTTAGGAGTTCTGCTTGTTGCTTTTGTCCGTATTGATCAAGAAAGAAGTAATTTCCATCTATATGCATTGCCCGGACTTCTCGACCCCATACTCTTAAGCACATATCTACGTTGGCTTAACTGATGAAAATTTAAATCTGATAACAAGAAATCTGATGAGAAAAGAGCGATTGATTGATTGATTGATCTTATTAACATCTATAGGGGCAGCTTGTCTCTTGAGGCTAACAAAAATACATATATAGTTATTATACAACTAGGGACAAGTATGAATATCCCGCTAAAGACATGTAAGATTCTAAATATTGAAAATTGTTTAAAAATATGGCACAAATATGCTTTTTCTTCACAAATGATTGCTTATGATATTTATCGAGTTGTCCTTTTATTCTTTTTAAGACCCTCAAGGAGAGGCCACAAGAGTCAGGTTGTATGGTCCTGGTTTTATCCAGCTAAGTACATGAAAGAACTTTCCAGATTTCTTTTTGGAATGTTCTTGTTTTCTCTATAGAAAAAAAATTCTTTAGATATTGATTTGCCCTAGAAGTATCATCTCTAATCCTTAACATGGCATTGAAGAAAGAAGTTTCTAGGAAGAGTTGAGGGGATGACCAACATCGGAGATCTAAGCATCTAGCTTATATCCGTGATATCTCAGAGTTTTCAAATGCTTCTTTCAAGAAAGCTTTAGCTGTACTTGTGGTATCAAAGCACAAAGAATGCAACAAGATGGACTTGTACTTTGAAAAGCATGATCTTAGAAAGGCGGAAGGGCATTCTTTTGAACCAAAGATTTAAAAGAAGTACTTGCTTTATAACTTCATGATCACAATAAATATTAATGCAACATGTGTTAAGAGACTATATTGCTCTTCCGAGAAGGCAAGTGCTAATGCTTGTTAGTCTATCATTGTGGTAACAATGGGTTTATTAATGGCACATTAGATGATCAATGTTAATAAAGGCGGATACCATGACATCTCTTGCGAGAACTAGAGTTTAATGGACATGCATAAGCAAGTGCTTTCGTGCTTTGAATAAAGAGATAAGCATAAGGACCTTTGAACTCGAATCTTTTGAATGACAAAAGCAAGTTTTGATTGTTCTTACTATCGTACTTTTCAAGTACAATAAAATGTCCGATATACCATATAGATGACCAAGCGGGAACACCCAATGAAGCGCACCAATTTGTAGAAGAAAGCATTAAGCATGCAAAACAAGCAATTGATTTGTAACAAGGATTGAGACTTGGTGTATTAATCTTGATTATTATTAATATAACATGTTGACTAATTCAATTGGGGCCCATGATAAGTTTTCTTGCAACGGTACAATATCTCGGTACAATATCCGTTTTTGTGTTCAATGAAGTGCTTATCAGCAATTGTCTTAAGAGTGGACTGAAAATAGTCCTCATGACTAATAATAACGGTAAGACATGGTTTTCTAAAGATGGTTGCTTCTTTAAAAAGAAGAAGCAAGATATGGGAATAAAATTTCATGAGCTTGATTTTTAGAAGCGCCTCACAAAAGACATGGATGCAAGTAAAAGATATATTCCAATATCAAAGTTGCAAAATTAGAAAATGCCTGACCCTTTGCCTATGTTCTTTATGGTCTTTACACTGCTCACCTCATATCTCCTCGAATGCAACACTCTAGGTGCCCAAGTAAGTGTTGTTACAATGCATCGAGTTCCACTCTGTGTGGAGTTTGGAATGCAAGACCTTAGATACAACAAAGTTGGAATGCAATACCTTAGTTACAATAGCTTATGCATCCCAAATAAAAAAAATATTGCTATTTTATATATAGATAGATATATATGAATTTTTACGTCCACGGGAACCCAACAATAAAAAACAAAACATAACAATAAAGAACAAAACATTTATAGATCAACATTTCATTTGCCTAATACAAATTCATATTCTCTTTAATGTCTAGCATAATGGCTTTTATCCAACCCATCTAGATGCCTAGTTTGAAGATTGCTTTATAATAATTTGTGTGCTAAATATTTTCTTCAACAATTTAACCTAATCAAATGCTAAGTTGAGTCCAATCCTAAAACTGCCCAAGCCTCCTATTGCGCCTCTTTGCTAGTTGTTGTTGTTGTTGTTAGCTTCACCATAGAACTTCCATTTGGGACGAGAGTTGATCTCGTGTTCTATGTTTTCCTTTAGGAGTTTGCGAGGTATCTTTGAAAAGAGGTCCTGCATCTCCATAAGGAGTTCTTGTATCGCTGGAAGGGTCTTACTACCTCATATGCCTCCAGAGGCTCTAGGGAAACTGTAGTTAATTCTTCAACCTTATCTCTTGTTGAACTAAGTTCTAATGGCATCAGTTCAAGCTCTTGGGTTAGGTGTCTACTTATGATGACTCTTGTATCGTGCATGAGATTGATTAAGAAAATTCGGTTATAGTAATCTATGAGTGCTCGCTTCGGTCTAAGCCATTCTATTCAGATGATTATGTCATACTTCCCTTATGCAATTAATTATCTGTGCCGATATGACTATTTTTATATTTAAGAAAAGTATATGCATTCAACTCCGTTACCCATCGCCATGGTTATATTTCTTGGTGCCAATCTGGCTTTCTCTTTCTTCATATATTTGGTGAGGAATTTAAGCTTTTGCACTGCTTTTGGCGACATGAATTTGTTGGGCTCCCCATGAATAAGAAGAATAACTTGCAATTCTTGTTGAAGTTGAAAAACGACATCATGTTAAAAAAGATTCATCAAACTATGGCGGCCAGTCCCATATTGCTCTCGTATAGGCGACCATAAAGGAGGTATAAGATGCACCCAAGGCAGGGTAAGATGTGTTTTAAGCTGGTAAAAAATGGTGGTATATGAGGCACTCCTTGGTGGATAGTTCCCTTGTTTTTGGAACTAATGTAGTGGAGTAGGCCTTTGTTGTGGTGCAGACTACCTCTTTATCGTTACTGTTTAATCAGTATAGTAAAATTGATGTTCAATCTTTAACAATAATTTTGTTTTGTCATTTCTGACATCTAATAGTTAGATTTCTCTTTGAAGGTTGCATCACTATGATTGGACCTTACACTCACTGCAGGGCCATAATACATGTTTCTCACTTGTTGGATAGGAGATTGTTTTCACTAGCATAATAAATTGAAAACATGGGGCTCATGTGTTGATCTTGCAGCCTTGCAAGCTTCTTAGACTCAGTGATTCCGTAAATAGTTATGCAGTGCTATTAGTGCAGTCTCTTGTTGTTTATTCATCTGAGGTAGCAGCTAGTTTTCTTATTCATCTAAAGTTCATTGGATTGATTTATGCTATTTTTATTCCAACACGACAATTGTGGCCTTTCAGTAATACATAGATTTATTTAACTAGCATTTATGGATTGTTTTATAGATCACAGGATTGATGTCTTTGTTAGAGGGAACCTCCTTCTTCATACGACTGCAGGGCATACTACGTTTCAAAATGCTCACTTACATTTTATGTTATGTTTGTGTAAGGGATATTTTTGAAACATGAGTTTTTATTGCCTATGATCTTCTGTCCCAACTAGGAGCTGGAGTGAATATACTTATAAAGACTGGCTGACTATTGTTGCTACAAATCGATTATCCTGATCCCTTCAGAGTTGTAATCCAACTTCTATACAATCGAGAGTGGGATTTGTTCATGATCTTTGAGGATCTGTGGAGTGCATGTTGATGATGATTCATAAGAGTAATAGTACATGTAATCTTATTGTGCTACATGGTTGTGTTAGTATACAACAGAAAAGTAATAGTATATTCGTAATCTTGTTGCGCCTACATGGTTGTTAGATGCCAAGCTTGTGCTTTGAAATGCATGAAAAAAGCGCATGACAGGATACTTGAGCTTAAGACGCAGGTGAAAAAACTCGAGTTTGAGCAAGTTAAATAAGCTTAAAATTCTCAAAAATTGTGTTAGATTAAAGAAAAAGAAACAACTCCTGTCGTGTTAGAATCTCTAGTTCCATTTTATTCTAATCTCGGTGGTCCCACTCCGTGTCCCCCATTGGGAAGCACCTTTCTCTTTGTTATCCCTGATTCAAGAATATGACTGATATGAAGTATTGGCATGTCCCCCTCTTTGATTACCTCATCCAATTAATGATATCCTGCATATGCCCAATAGTTTAAAATATCCTATGCTCAATATGCACATTTTTTTCATAGACACAATGCACATTCGAAACCTAACAACTTTTATAGCACGAAGAAACGGCCAAAATAACACGCTATCTTCTGGTGGGATTGGTTGTACGAAGCTTGCTTCTAGTAAATTCTTCAGTTGAGCTTTGAGCTCCTGTAGCTCATATGTAGCACAATAACAGGGGGTTACTTTTAGATTTTTATACGCTTTTTCACATGGTTTTTATATGATTTCGTTGTTGTATTCGTTGAGGTGTACTAAATAGTATTTCTAGAGTGCACCCTTTATGGGCCGTAGATTTTCGTTGGTGGGAACAATCCGAGGGTTGTTGTCTTTCTCTGCATGTGTTTGTGCATGAACACTGTGCATGTGTATGCATGTGCATGTGCACATGCATGTGCATGTGTGTGCATGTGCATGTGTATTGTGCATGTGCAAGTGCAAGTGCAAGTGCAAGTGCATGTGCATGTGTGCATGTGTGTGCATGTGTGCATATGCATGTGTACTTGCCCTCTTGGATTCTTATTGCCGGAGTGGATTTTACTACCACGAGATGGATTTTTTTGCTCACACTTACAAAGGTATTTGTTTTTAATGTTTCTTGATTAGCATAATGTTTTTTTTTTTTTTACAAGGTATTGGTTTCGATTCTACAATGTAGTCTTTGCAAAACCCCCTTTTGTTTCCTTCCTAAGATTTTTGCAGATTCAAGTTTAGGCCCTCGTTTGCTTTCAACTCTTGGATATTTCGCGCTCTTGGGATTGTTCATAGCAGCCAGCCTTTAGTTCAATCAACAAACGGATTCTTATGCACACAACATGCGGATTATTCCACGCCCTTTTCCATGTCAATGTAGGATGGGTCAAACAAAGGGCCACAAGAATGCATTTATATTGTAGGTTTGAAACTTTAATCGAACCATAAGGTGAATCATGCATTACCTTTAAGCTAGAGATGGAGCATCCAAAATCATATGGATTGATAAACAATGGTGTCATTGTGAAAGAGAAATAGTTGTAGTGGAAGTAACAATATGTAGCATAATAACAGGGGGTTTTCTTTGTGTTGCAAACTTTATGACTTTCAGAATAATGGGATCAATCTGCTTTATCTTTATGGTAACTTTTATTTATGTTCTATTTGTTTCATTGTGATCAAATTCAAAAGCTAAGGTGTGATGATGAAAGCCTCAAATGAATTCTTTTTTTTTTCGGTTTAAATTCTAAAATTTTGTCATGGGGAGGGGGTGACGTCCCTAAGGCCCGAAGGGGTTAAAACTTTTTTTTTGCAACACAAACCATTAACATTCAACATATAAAAATTAAATCCCCCAACACATAACAACCAACACATAACAACCATTGACATTAACAACCAACACATAACTACCATTGACATTAATTAACACAACCATTTGGGTCCAACACATTTAAATTAAAATTCCCCTTAAACCCCCTTTGGTTTGGGTGCATATTATTCACTGGGGGGTGACGAGGGGCTTTTGAGAGCCCTCATAATTGTATTTTGCACGTACGAAATCAACACCATATAGTATTTTGCTTGAAATCTTATAGCATTTTGCGAATCTTGTTATACAGTATAGCAAATTTTGTACTTGCATACCCCACAAACGAGGAACTTTACGTACGGTATAGATTAAGGAATAAGGGGTCTCTTTTGTATTTTTATACTGTTTTTTCCTATGGTTTTGCTATGATTTGGTGAATGTATCTGATGGAGTGTACTAATAAGTATTTCTAGAGTCGATACATCTTTGCATTGATTTTTGCTCTTTTTAATGGTTAGCACCCATGTATTTGTCGAGATGTACAAGAAAAATATATGTACAACCCTCCCTTTGCATGCGGGAGTCGAAGGGCATATTTTAGGGTTCGAGGCATATGGTCTCTCTTCGGAATCGACTTCTACGCTCTCATATTACGGAGCGGTCGCTCCCCAACACCTCCTTTCCGAAGCCGGGGAAGCATTTTTTCTCGGATAGACATGGCGAGTAAGCCGGGGATAGCATTTTTCTCGGAGCGAGGGGATGGGCTCGGGCGTAATGCGGAGTAGAGTGTATCTCGCATTATTACTAGCTCGGGAATCGCCCATCTCTGACCTTTTTAGCCTTGCATTTCAAACCCCTGTTAGTTGTATTAGATGTTCATGCAAGCCAAGGACCAGCATGGTTTTGTATGAAATCGGGGCTACTTTATCTTGCTCAAAACTCCGCAGATGTTTTACGTCTGCTGTGCGCGGTTTATGCATCTAAAATGCTTAAAGAACAAAGATATTTTTTCTTTTGGTTTTACAACGTAACGCAGAGAGAAGAGGATTCCGTGGTTGTAATTGCTTATCCGTTGAAATTGCTTAAAGAAGAAGAACAAAGGTATTTTTATTTTTGGTTTTACACGTAGAAGTGAGAAGAGGATTTTCGTGGTTGTAATTGCTTATCTATTCTATTCTAGAAGAAGGGTGTTTCCGTTCATTTATTTACATGTAAGAAAACGATGAAGTCGATGAAATTATTCGAGTTGATGTCTAGAGATGCCAACCGGGAAAGCATTGGAATGTACTCGGATGATAGCTTGGGGTGCGGAGCTTTTGGCAAACCACTTTCGACAACACTTCTCAAGCTCGGTGATTTTGGCGGATTCATTTGTTGCTTCAAGCGAGGGCATCTTCACATCTGTTGGTTTTGGACAAGGCCGTTCCATAATTTATTTGCGAGGTTCAATTTATTTTGCATTGCATAGGAAACTAAGATTGTTGTTTACGCAAATCATGTTTCACAATTATGTAATCATCCACCTTAAAGTTCTCACCATTACGCGAACCTATTTATCTTTTCGTGGAAGGTCGGACAAGTGCATTTGTTGATCAAAGCCCGTGGGAATACTTTTGCTAGTTATATATGCATATGCTTCAACTTTTTGGTGAGCTTTAAAATCAGGGGAATACTTTTTGCTAGTTATATATGCATATGCTTCAACTTGTGGTGAGCTTTAAAATCTTTTTATGCGGATGCGGATGTAGAGGAAAGAACTCCACATAACCCTCCTCTTAATAAAAAAAAGATGTAGTCTAGCATTAACCTTGGATTTGTACCAAAGTGGTGAAACTGATGTCGAGTCCTTTATCCAGATGTCATGTCCGTTATCATTTCTGCGCATGACTCCATATGAACAACTCCAACTCCATACGAACATTTTGCGCAACGTGGAATGTGGATTATAGAATTTGTTTCTCATTGCAAATATCTTGCGATATTACTTCATATTGGGGATAGTATTCTTAGTGTGGAATGATGCAATCATCTTGGTACTTTGTTACACAATAGTTGCACTTGAAATTTGATGTTCATACGTTTGCAATATGGTATTGAATATGGTGGTTATCCAAGTTTTATGAGGTTTTAAATATGGCCCAACCACCATCCTTTCCTAATTTGATGCAATTGGAAACCTTAGAAATGTAATTATAGTACAACATTGATATATTCTTATGTCATAACCAACACATAACAACCAACACATAACAACCATTAACATTAATTAATATTCTTACGTCTGCTTGTTTTTTTTAGGGCCCAAAGGGCCCAAAATTTTTTTTAGTATAATAACCAACACATAACTACCATTGAGACCATTGAATCCAACACATTTAAATTAAAATCCCCTTAAACCCCCTTTGGTTTGGGTGCATATTCACACGGGGGTGGCGTGAGGGGCGAGAGCCCTCAGATTTGTATTTTGCACGTCACGAAATCAACACCATATAGTATTAAGCTTGAAATCTTATAGTATTTTGTGAATGTTGTTATACAGTATAGCAAATCTTGTACTTGCATACCCCACAAACGAGGAACTTTACGTACGGTGTAGATTAAGGAATAAGGGGTGAATATGCCTATCCAACAGCTCTCGTTGCCCGGAGTCACCCCCCGTGTGAATATGCACCCAAACCAAAGGGGGTTTAAGGGGGATTTTAATTTAAATGTGTTGGATTCAATGGTCTCAATGGTAGTTATGTGTTGGTTATTATACTTTTGGGTCTCATGAAGCTCGATTTATTAATAATAATAATAAAACAACAAGAAATTTATTGCGCCGCGAACATTTCTTTAGTTCAGATAGTGTCTGTTCGGAATGATGTGAAAGATACAAGTATGAGAAGACACCTAGTATTTAAGGAATTTGTGTGAAATGGAAAATGGTTTCAAAGTAACACCTCACTAAATCACTTGCAACACATAGCATCAGATGTGGTCTGGAGTTCATGCTTGCAACAGATTAACAAAGTCTAGATAACCATGAACTGTTGAAGAGAAAACTTAATCAAGAATACTATATTGGAGTCTGGCCAACTGAGTCATAGAGGAGTTGATATATGCATAAGACATCACCACTTGTGCCAAAATAATAACACCACCTTGCAAATAACTTTTGAGCTTCCATCGTACCCATGAACTTCCTAAACATTTCAAAGGCCACCATAAAAGGTCCATTGTTTGTTTGGAATTCCATATTATGTATGTCTAAAAGAACCCGTAGAAGAATAGCATAGATAGATAGATAGATAGATAGATAGATAGATAGATAGATAGATAGATAGATAGATAGATAGATAGATAGATAGATAGATAGATAGATAGATAGATAGATAGATAGATAGATAGATAGATAGATAGATAGATAAGGTAAGAGGTTTATATTGGGGAATTTGCTATGCCTATTGTTATCAGCTTAAGAGTGTGATTGTCTAATAATGAGAAAAAAAATGAAGGTGGTTTTTCCCCTTCCCCTTTTTTTGTTGTTGTGGAGTTGTTGTCTTAGCTTAAGTTTTTTTTTTGAAGAGCGACAAACTTTATTGAAACTTCAAGCCAAAAGCAAAATACCAATGAGGCGGGAATAAAGTCTCAGAGGATAATCATGATCCACTGAGTAGAACCACCAGCCTATGCATAAGACAGCACATTCAAGTAGGACTCAAATATCAACTGTCGCTTGGCATGAGCAAGCGAAGAACAATGGAATGCCTTAGCGATTCTAGCGAATGCGTCTGGAGGACAAGCTGCAGGAGGAATATCCAAACCACGAAAAGATACCGCGGTCTTCGCTGGCTTCGGATGGACCACAACAATCATCCTGATGCTAAATGAAATGCTTGGCTCCGCAACTTATTCCAAGCACCCGGATAGATAGCCAGAAGCACTTGCTGGCTTGTCAATGTCACATGAAAAAGAGAAAGCAACCAAGACCAAACAGGCTGGAGATGAACACATAAAAAGAAACAATGCTCAATGGTCTCGTCCCTTTGCTTTTGCGATTAGGCGGCGAGTGGCGACACTTTCGAGGATCAAATCTGTGGACAAGCACGTTCACACGAGGGCACCTGTGAAGAATCTGCCACCAAAGCACCGCCACCTTAGGATGGAGTAATTTATCCCAAGCCCAAGTCCACATACGTCTCCAATTAGGAGGTGAAAGCTGAAGGGACCACCTAGTGGATGGCGGAAGGATATCACTATTGACAAGCAACCTATATATAGAGTTCACAAACCTATGCTCGTGAACACTCTGGTGGGAAACCCACATGCACCCTTCAATATCCTCTGGAGCAACCAATGGCAGAGTACCAACAATCTTTTGCCAAATAGGTATGTCCCATCGAGACAATGAGAATTTTGTTTGAAAGATTTCCCATGTCGCTAACTGGCCAGAATCATACCATGCTGCAACTGTCAAGATTCCTGCTAACCTCCAGCGCCGTTGAGTTAATGGATGAACCGAGGCACAAAGTGGAAGATTATTTTCCACAGGTACCCACCAACAAGGGGTATCAAATAATGATTAACATGATGTATGCTATTTCATACTGTGATTATTTAATGTTGAAACAGAGAGCAATGTATGTATCAAATATTTAGAAATTGAAAAAAAAGGACTATATTGTCTAAATCAGTCGAGGAGATAGCTACAATGCAAGAAGGCAAGCTGGGTCACTAAGCACTAGCAGCCGATGGTCCAGTGAAATTTTAATTGAATAGTAGAGTCTTGATTCTAGGATATGGCGCGATGCGAGAATGAGATCGGCACAAACAAAGAGCTTGAAAGGCTCTTTGAAAAGGCCATTCTTCAAAACCATGATTCACGCTTTGCCATTATCATTATCTGGATTTGGTCAAAAGTCTGCCCGGATTTACGGATCCTCCACATCTGCATTGTCTCAAAACAAACTTCTTTTGGAGGCGGGATCTCAAAGCGAGGGCATGCAGTGCGTGGGTTGGGACTCTGAGACCCCAAAGCGGAGGAAGAAGCTTACGAAGACTTGGCTGAGGGATTTTTTGTCCAAGTCCTGCCATCAACTCACTCTACGTGTCTTAATATTGCGAACCCTACAATCTTTATATATGTTAAGATGAATCATCATCATCATCATCATCATCATCCTCCTCCTCCTCCTCCTCCTCCTCCTCCTCCTCCTCCTCCTCCTCCTCCTCCTCCTCCTCCTCCTCCTCCTCCTCCTCCTCCTCCTCCTCCTCCTCCTCCTCCTCCTCCTCCTCCTCCTCCTCCTCCTCCTCCTCCTCCTCCTCCTCCTCCTCCTCCTCCTCCTCCTCCTTATTAGTAGCTTCACCATAGAACTTCCATCACGGATGAGAGTGATCTCAAATATTTTGCGTGTTCTATGTTTCCTTTAAGAGTTTGTTGAGGTATCTTTGAAAAGAGATCCTTGTCCATAAGGAGTTCGATATCATTTTGGAAGGGTCTTACTACCTAAATTACATATGCCTCCGGAGGCTTTAGGGAAACTTGTAGTTAATTCTTCAACCTTATCTATTGTTGAACTAAGTTCTAATGGCATGGGACAAAAGTTCAAGCTCTCGGGTTAGGTGTCTACCTATGATGACTCTTGTGTCATGCATGAGGTTGACTAAGACATTTCGGTTATAGTAATCTATGGCGTCTCGCTTTGGTATATGCCATTCTATTAGGATGATTATGTCATACTTTCCCTATACAATTAATTATCTATAACGATATGATTGTCTTTTTATATTTAAGAAAAGCATATGCATTCAAGCTGCTTCACCCATCGCCATGGTTATATTCCTTGGTGCCAACGACTTTCTCTTTCTTCATATATTTGGCGATGAATTTAAGCTTTTTGCACTACTTTTTGGCGACATAAAGTTGTTGGGCTCCCCATCAATAAGAACGGTAACTTGCGTTCTTGCTTTGAAGTTATTCAAAAATGACATCATGTTAGAAAAGATCAACACTTATTTTACTAAGGAAAGTAAAAAAGGAAAATCGTATACAAGAGTTTACGGCAAACAATTGTTATGTGAGAAATAAAGAGTCTAATTTTACTAAGGAAAGCAAAAAGGAAAATGCATATATAAGAGTCTACTAGGCAAACAATTATTATGTGAGAAACAAAAGAATATAATTATAATTTGTGATTAAGGTTGTAACTACTTTTGCCCATCCATGGGTAGTCGATGGTATTTGAACTTTGTGGCGAATGAAAGCCCAACTAGAGCTCTAACCCTCAAGCTATTACCAAAATAAAATTATAAGTTACTGGATGGAAAGCCTTAGAACTTTTGTTAGATGGTCATTTTGCTCAAAATTTGGGCCTTTGACAAGCAAGAAGAAAAAATCTTGACCGGCATTTGAAGGAGTGGTCAACTATGGCGGTTGGTCCCCTATTGCTCTTGTATAAGCGACCATAGAGGAGACGTAAGATGCACCCGAGGTAGGGTAAGATGTGTTTTAAGCTGGTGGTATATGGAGCACTTCTTGGTGGATTAGTTCCCTTGTTGCTTGGAACTAATGTAGTGGAGTGGGCCTTCGTTGTGGCGCAGACCCTACCTCTTTATCTTTACAACTTATGAGTCTGTGATTTTGTTTTGAAATTTCTTACATCTAGTATTTAGATTTCTCTCTGAGGGTTGCACCACTATGATTGGACCTTACACTCATTGCATGGCTATAATATATGTTTCTCGCTTATTGAATAGCAGATTGTTCTCACTAGCATGATAAATATAACAACATGGCGCTCATGTGTTGATGGCTCATGTGTTGAAACAAATAGATAAATAAGTTACTTGTTAAGAAGACCAAAAACATCAAGGTGACGTGGCAATACCATACCATGCTCATAAACGCCTCTTAGAAGACCATCATTGAAACCTAACTCCTCCAATGTAGAAACACCTTCCAACCACATTTATCACACCACAAAATAAACATTATCAATGTGATGGATCAATGTGCAAAAATAAGCTGCATAAGGACTTATGACTCATAGGAACGATGTGAGCTTTTCGACCCTTTGTTTAGTATACAAAACAAATTTCTGTAATAAATAAACTAAAATTTAGAGCGATGTGAGCATCCGACCCTTTTGTTTCACTATACAAAACAAATTTTCTGTAGCGAATAAACCAAAATTTAGATTAAATACGATGCCATCTGTTGGGACACAAAGCTTAACATCAGCGCCATATTCTCAAAAAAGGAAGCATCAAAGCCTAATGAGTCCAGAGCGACACGGAGCTCAAAAGATGCAAAACAAACCCAAGGACCTCGAAGTCATAGAGAATTACAAACCTAAGGAAAATATAGACAGGAAATTGTACTAAAAAGAAAAAAAAAAAAACTATATGTGTCTTAATATTATGAACCCCTATAATCTTTATACAAGGCGATTTTTCTTGGCTTGGCGCATACTATAGTCCGAAGGTTGAAGGGGTTTTGAAGTAATGGTGTGGTGAAATGAAGACTATGTGAGCGTGTGGTGTGTGTATGGAGAAATTTCATGTAGGCATTTTTAGAGCAACCCTTGGGTAATGCTACCATCTACGTTCTCTAGGAATGCAGGGGAACTCAAATACCGTTCCCTAAGAACCCCGTCTTTGTTAAATGTTGATTTGAAGCTGACATTTGAATTGGCTTTTGTTGCATTCATGTACATTACCTTTTTAACCATGATTAAACTTTTTGTTGTTTCAGTGTCAATGATAATATTGTTTTACGGCCCTTCTTTTTAAGCGCAAGATCTGATTATGCAGCCCTCTGTTTTCATTCATTAGTGGATCCGCCAGAGTCACGGGTTACGCCATTGAAGGAGAAGAAACAAAGGCCATTTCCATTTTGGTTTGATCTTCCCAGCTCACGGCTTTGCTTTTTAGTAAAGGATAGCTTCATCAGTTTGTCATGAGCTTTCCGTAATTAATTGGTTCATTTAATCTAAATTAACAATGCATGGGCTTAAATTGTTTTCCGTTCGAAATATATATATCGGAGAAGCTTAATTAGTTTTTACGTCTAAAAACATACTAGTAAGCGGAAGGTCTCAAGTTGAAAACTTTGTAGGCTTTTATTATAAGAATCGCCCAAATGGGCCAGCCAAAATATGATCGCTATCCTCTGTAAAACTCAAACTCTGGATCTACATATTTGTTTTTAGCGAGGATGTATTGATTCTTCAAAATAGAATCAAAGTAGGCGATTGGCGAGAAAACTACAATCTATTCAGCATAATCGATGGCTTTTTTTAAGCATATTATAGTGAATTTGAGATTATAAGGCATGCGAAGCAGTTTGACTACCGAATTTGGGGCAAGAACTATTGGATTTGGCATGCTTGGCATCAATATTTTTGGCTGTAAAATTTGAAACCAGTTATAAAGACCCAAAGATCCAAGCCATAGCCGGCTCTTTGCCTTGGATGCCTGATTCGGATAGATGGCTGTGACTTTGATGAGATTTCCAAGCTTTGTTTATTTCGCGCCAAACCGGTGAGATTTCCAACTCGTTTTATTTGTGGCCTATCCAAATCCCAAAATGGGTTTGCCGCTTCAAATCCCTCTGGAAATCAATAGGCTGCTATGGCGTGCGCAAAGCGTAAGCAAAGAGGCCCCTATTTGTCTAAAAAATCCTGGCCCTCCATCCCAATCGACTTTGGCGATGTGGAATTTTGCCCCCATTACCCGTCATCTTTTTTTTGCTCCCACAATTTATATATGATGGAGATATGTTAAGATGATGATCATCATCATATTGTTGTTGTTGTTGTTATTATTATTATCATTATCATCATCCTTATTAGTAGCTTCACCATAGAACCTCCATCTCGATAACTTGAAAGGGATATGGACTCCTATCCTAGATAGCTTGAGAAAAAAAAAAGATATAATTATGGTCATCAAAGGTTTCTCCTTTGGCAAGGCGTTGTTGCTAAGGAGGCTTTTTGGCGTCCCACCTTTACTACTCTCGGCTATTGTGGCTCAAAAGGTGTTTTATAGTCAAATCCAAGCCATTATTAGGAAATTCATATGGGGGAAGGAATGCACAAAGTGGCTTGGTCTGATGTAATATGACTGAAGAGGCGGTGGATTGGGATGCAAGATCGACAATCAAGCTCAAGTACTAATTTTGGGGAAATATGTGTGTGGGGCATTGCATGGTATTACCTCCTGCGCATTGCATTTTGTCAAAATATTGACTTGAGATGCACACTTAAAAGGTAAGCCATCCTTATCCGATCAAGAAATTGGTTCCTTCTTTTATAGCTTCTAAAATTGCCCTGGGGCACATTCGCCCGATAATAAAGCTTTGGAGGCTTGGTTAGAAGTTCAAAGTCTATTTGCTCTGCTGGATGCATCTTGGGAGGCTGAAGCGGTTGAGCATTTTCTCGAACATCTGGTATGGTCCAGAAATATACCCCCTCTTAGCGCTCACTCACCCCTCGCATTTTCATTAAATGGAGACAATCGGGTTACTAAAGTTGGGCATTTATGGGATGGTATGCGAATCGATGGCTTTCTGAACCAGCTTTAAAGGAAGGTCCATGGGCTGGGGAGGGATAAGAATATATTCTATGAATTATGTGTGGTACCTTGGATGCTCTCTCAAAAAGGATGGTCCTAATGATGATGGGCATGTCGGGGGCAAGACAAGTACATTGTTAGTTCTATCGCCGCCTTCTACGTTGGGGCTCCCCTCAAAGGCTTCTTGGCGGGTTAGGCTGTTGATGTTTCTCAAGCTTCTTAGCCTTCTGGGAACAATTTTGGAACAATCCTATGTTCAAAAGGCTCGCGATTTTTAGATGGTTGCACTACGGGGGCTTGCTTACTATGGAGAAACTCCATCAAAGGATACTTCATGACAAGCGCCCCACTTGGATCACGGTACCTCTTGAACCTCTCTCTCATCTATATTCTTTACCCCAAGGTGAAAAGAGTCTTAGCTATAGGAATCCCACATTCATAGGTGTAGGTGCTCCAAAAGTGTTTATAGTCGAGGATAATAGGGTTACGGATGGAGATATAGTTTAAGCATTCTTTGGTTAATATATCACGTGGACAATAAAATATAAATGTGGATCGTTATAGGTGGGCAACACTTTTCTTTGGATAAGCTGAAGAATATTTTTAACATAGAGGTGGCACTTATGGCTTTAGCTATCCACGAGGAAAGCTTGGAAGAAATTACAACAAAGATGCGGATAGGATTGGTAGGAATTCAAAAGGATTCTACATATTTCTTCAAATGTCACTTTAGTTAGGTTGGGGCGTTACGGTGGCGGCTTAGGCCTAGCCTTTGCTTAAATTACACTAGTTTGTACACTATTTTTTCCATATTATTTAATATATCATACACTTACCCTCAAAAAAAGGGAAAAAAAAAATACTTCTCATTCGAGCAAGTGATCTCGTGTTCTATGTTTCCCTTTAGGGTTTTGCGAGGTATCTTTGAAAAAAGGTCCCTCAGTACTCCATAAGGAGTTCTTGTATATCCCTCTGCAGGTCTTACTACCGAATTACATATGCCTCGGAAGGCTCTAGGGAAGCTAGGTTAGTTCTTCAACCTTAACTATTGTTGTTGAACTAAGTTCTAATGGCATGGAGTTCAAGCTCTTCAGGTTGGGGTGTCTACCTATGATGACTCTTGTGTAATGCCGTTACCGAGGTTGACTAAGACATTTAGGTTATAGTAATCTATGAGTGCTCACTTCCATCTAAGCCTTGGTTCCATTAGGATGATTTTGTCAATAGTAATTTATGAGTGCTCACTTCCATCTAAGCCGTTCCATTCAAGATGATTTTGTCATACTTCCACTATACAATTAATTATCTGTGTAGATATATGACTCTCTTTATATTTTAAGAAAAGCATATGCATTCAAGCGCTTTACCCATCGGCGATGGTTTATATTTTTAGTGCCGGCGACTTTCTCTTTCTTCATATATTTGGTGGCAATTTAAGCTTTGCATTGCTTTTGGCGACATGAAGTTTTGGGCTTCCATCAATCTGAATGGTAACTTGGGTTCTTGCGAAGTTATTCAAAAATAACATCATGTTAAAAAAGATCAATACTTATTTTACTAAGGAAAGTAAAAGGAAAATGTATTACATTAATTAAAATTAATTAAGTGATTACAATTAATCATTAAAAAAAATGAATAGTTTATTATTGATCAATTTTTGATGTGTTTTAATTCATAAATAAACTATTTAGAAATTTGTTATTAAAACAGAGACTTTTATTATTTAATCAATGTCAACCTAAAACTTTCTAAAAAAAATTAATTCTTGCTAAGAGGGTATAAATTGTAAAATTCTCATGATAGTTTTAAAGTGAATCTATTATCAAACCATCAAATTTTATTTACAATTTGTTGTAATTATCAAATTATAAAAATTTATTAAAAATACTAAGATTTTAAATTTTATATTAGCAAAATGTTTAATTTTAGATAAATTCAAGTAAAATTTATTTAAAGCGATCTTATCTTTTGGTATCTATTATAATTTTAATTTAAGGATAAACTTATAATAGTAATACTTGAAATATTTATCAAAATCAAGAAAAAATTGAATACATATAATCTTATAATGACATTTACGAAGTGTTATCTAATAAATCTGAATATGTCCATGTTTTATTGAATGTTTCATAATAATGTGTCCTTACTTTACAAAACTCTCTTATCATACTTTTTACAAACTTCAACTTCTTTAGCAATCATGTGTAGCCTTACTTTACAAACTCTCTCATCATACTTTTACTTGTAGAAGTTCCTTTCATTCAAGAAATTTTGAATGAGCTTATAGTTTATTTGATCTAACAATTGTTCTGGATATTTTTGTTTACTTAAGTTTCAAATATGATGGAATTTGAATCACCAAATGAAAGGGACATAAGCAAAACTAGCGGTATTTTGAGGCAGTTAAGCGGGGAAGAATCATCCATGGGCATAACTTGAGATTTTAAAAAGTATCCCACATGCATGATAGGCCCCACACCCCTTCCCACATTTACTTTACATTATTACCCCAACGGTATATCGGTATAAGTACATACAATAATTCACAAATCGCCTAGAATATGATTCATCCTTTTTGCTCGATGAATTATTGTTAATATAATTTAATTAGTCCAAATAGGAAGAATTGTGATGCCCAAAAATGATTATTGTTAATCTAAAAAGAACATTCTAAGTATCATGGCATTGTCACATGGCACAATTATCCAATTATCCATTTCAAAGAAAAAAGTGGCGGTGTATTGTTGTATGATTATCAAGTTTTGAATCTTTTGAAATATTGCCATTATCTCTAGTTAGTGGCTACTCCATTAAGATCTTGCGTTCAAGTCTCTAGGGATTTGTCATATCTCCTCATGGATCTTTGCCAATGTGGCATGATGATATTGCCCATCCATGGGTAGTCGATGGTATTTGAACTTTGTGGCGAATGATGAGCGTAACTAGAGCTCTAACCCTCAAGCTATTACCAAAATAAAATTATAAGTTCTTGGATGGAAAGCCTTAGAATTTTTGTTAGATGGTCATTTTGCTCAAACTTTGGGGCCTTGAGAGCAAAAGGGAAGACAAAAAATGGCATTTGAAGAGGGTCAACTATATGGCTGGTCCCCTATTGCTCTTGTATAAGCGACCATGGGAGGCATTAAATGCAGGAGGTAGGGTAAGATGTGTTTTAAGGCGGTAGAAAAATTGGTATATGGAGCACTTCTTGGTGGATTAGTTCCCTTGTTGCTTGGAACTAATGTAGTGGAGTGGGCCTCCTACCTCTTTATCTTTACAACTTATGAGTCTGTGATTTTGTTTTGAAATTTCTTACATCTAGTATTTAGATTTCTCATGATAATTTTGCACCACTATGATTGGACCTTACCTCATTGCATGGCTATAATATATGTTTCACTCGCTTATTGAATAGTAGATTGTTCTCACTAGCATGATAAATATAACAACATGGCGCTCATGTGTTGATGGCTCATGTGTTGAAACAAATAGATAAATAAGTTACTTGTTAAAAGACAAAAACATCAAGGTGACGTGGCAATACCATACCATGCTCATAAAGCCTCTTAGAAGACCATCATTGAAACCTAACTCCTCCAATGTAGAAACATCTTCCAACCCTGTTTATCACACCACAAAATAAACATTATCAATATGATGGATCAATGTGCAAAAAAAAAGTGCATAAGGACTTATGACTCATAGGAGCGATGTGAGCCCCCTTGCTATTTAGTATACAAAACAAATTTCACGTAATAAATAAACCAAAATTTAGAGCGATGTGAGCATCCACCCTTTGTTCACTATACAAAACAATTTTACGTAACGAATAAACCAAAATTTAGATTAAAATCTGATGATGCCATGCGTTTGGGACACAAAGCTTAACATCAGCGCCATATTCTCAAAAGGAAGGCCAAAGATATGTATTGGCTAAAGTATCGTCTCAACAAAGGAATCTGAAAACGGAACTAAACTAATAGACGCGCATGACTATGAAGCATATATGCGCCATGTCGACTAACAAGCGTCAAGGTCCTGCCGATCGGCCAGCGTCTGCGGTGCCGCGTCGGCGGTGTGGCGTCATCGAGTCTAACACCCCTCGATGGCGGTACCTGGCGAGAAAGAAAAGCGTTAGAGAAACAATATGGAACCTTTTGCTTCATAGCTTGAAAATGCTTGCCTACAAGCGGCTTGGTCAATCCATCTGAAATTTTTGTGCTTGTGAAGAACAATGTGTGAGAGAAATAATTCGGGGAATCAAAGGCGTTCCGCGAATAAAAACACTTTGATATCTAGATGTTTAGTCAAATGATGCCACTTATGATCCTTCGATGAGAAATTGCACCATTGTTGTCACAATAGCAATGGGGGTATGTTTGGCTCCTAAATCTTAGTACAAATGAACAAGCCAAAAGCATTTCGGGCTAACGTGCATAGGGCTTTAAGCTACGCTGATTGTATTAAGGCTGGATTGCTTGTTTCTTGGATCCCCATGTGGTGGATTACCAGCAAACAGGAAATATAAACCTGTTAGGACCTTCTATTTTGATGGCATGGTCGAATGCGCATATATAAGAAGCTTAGGATCACCCGAGGAGAAGTGTAATAGAGCGGTTATATTAAGATAATGAAGAACCTTCTTAGCTGCATGCCAATGAGGACTTAGGATGATGCATGAAACGTGTAAGAACACCTACAATGTGAGCGATATGCGGGCCAGTACTTGATAACAAAAAGAAAAGAGCTCCAACTAATTGCTTTTAATGCGGTGTAGCATCGGCATCCTCATGTCTTTCAATTAAGAGTCGATTCTTCACACGGATCATGGGGTATGGTGAGGCCTTACAATCTGCCATGTGAAACCTATGTAATACCCTCATTAATATACTTATGTTGCGAGATAAAAATGCCATGAGGTTGTTGCCAAACTTGTAAACCCAAGCGTAATGCAGAAACCCAAGTGCGTAATCTCTCAAAATTAAATTGCGGGGAATCCTTGGTGCTAGAAATCAAATCAGCGGCGTCTCCGTTGGAGTACCATATCATCAACATATAGAAGGATAATGGAAATTTGAGGGCCTTTAAGGCGATATAAACATTACGGTCGGCTTCGAGATGGATTGATAACCAAGGCTTAAGAGAAAGCGTTGATCTTGTGATGCCAACATCTAGGAGCTGTTTGAGCCCATATAAACTCTTTTGAGCTTGCAAACATAATCAGGAACCTAACGGATCTTCAAAACCAGGTGGTTCTTTGTAAAATATCTTCTTCGAGATCTCCATTAAGAAAAGCTGATTTAAAATCTAGCTGATAGATGACCAACGTTTTATTTATGAGGCCAAAGACGCTTCCACTATAAAGGTACGTCAACCTTACAACAGAACCAAACACCTCATTGTAATCAAACCCCTCCTGTTGGTAAAGCCTTTGCTTCACAGTGGAGTGCCTTGTATTTGGATAGCATTACCATGAATTGTGAAATTTTTGTGTAAAATCCCCACTTTGCACCAACAATGTTAGTATTCAATGGCTTTGGAACCAACTCCCATGCTATTTTTTGTGTAATATATCAATTTAGTCTTGTAGGCTTGTACCCAATGAGAATGCTTGGTTGGCGTAAGATGTGAGGATCAACATGATTGAGCATTAGTCATTAATGCAAAGATTACATTGAACTTCTAAAGGGTGGAAGACCATTAGCCTTCTAGATCGGCCGTGAGTGGGGTGAAAGACTAAAGTAAATCGCTTGGTTTTAAGTGGAATCGACAAAAGGAGAATTCGGCGGAGGAGCCATAAGCGGTGATGATAATCAATGGGATCAAAAGAGGCATATGGATGACCGGACAAAGGAGAATCGGAGGAGGAAAATGGAGAGGTAAGCGAGAAGCAGAGGTGGAGAACAAGAGTAAAGGGCGGTAACAAAAGGTAAAGGATCAAGTGGTAAGGATCAAGTGGACTTGGGGGTGGAAGGGGGAGTGGGAACATCTTTGGAGAATATGATGGGATTAGGATAAATTAGGCAGAGAGAGAGGAGCGTAACCACGAACATCGAACAAATCTTGAAGGGCGTTTGTCATAGTCAACTAAATTAGTTCAGCAAAACGAGAGGAATAAGGCTCTTCTCAGTACACATACGGAAGGAAAAATATATTTGTAAGCTTGGATCATAGCATCTCACTTATATTGTGGGATGCAGTGAAAATCCTTTGGTACACGATCAGGAGCAGTTTACTTGTTTTGAGAATTTCTAGAGGCTTAAGATTGCACATATACAGGCTTTTAAAGAGATTCAAATCATGAGACATGCGGTGAACTCCATAGATAGCTTCAAGGGAGTCTTGAGATTCAAAGATTTGGTAGGTGCCCTATTAGACACATAGGCTATTTGTTTGATTGCCTCTGCTTTAAAAACTAGGTAGCGTTTGTTTGTGCTTAATCATACTCGTGCAAGATCCATAGCAGAATCACGATTTTTCGCTCTGCCACACCGTGCTGGATGCGCGCAAAGGAACCGGTCAATTGTCTATGAATACCCTTATCATTAAACCGAAATTGGTGCAGGAGGAACTCTCCGGCATTATCTGTCTGCGGATGGACTTGATAGATCTGACAAATTCCTTTTCAGCGTGGGGCGAAAAGTTGAAACTTAGAAAATGCCTCGATCTAAGTTTCAAGGTATATATCCGAGTAAACCCTTGAAATCATCAATAAGCACCAAAAAGTACCTGGCGCACGCTAATGATGCAACGGGCATATAGCGGATATCCAGTGAAGAAGCTCCAAAGGTTTGGTAGCCTATGTCTTTGTTTGCGAGAGGATAAGAGGCTTGAAACTTACCAAGTGCATAGCAGGGCGATCAAATCGAAGGTTTAAATGATGGCGGTCCTTGACCATATTTAACTTGGATGCTAAACTTAAAGTGGAAGCTGCAACATGTCCATACCTATCATGCCATAAGGATTCAGCAGTCTTTGGAACTGCTGCCATCAAGAACAGTCTTTGGAGCAGTCTTTGGATGCTTGTGAAGAAGATGGAGAAGAATTGAGTTAGTAGTAAGGATATAAAGACCATCCTTATTGAGTAAGCCCCCACTCGAGGATTTAACCTTTAAGGATCTACATAGTGAAGAGGATTCTTACGTGTAATATGAACTTGACCATCGAAAAACAAGGCGGAGTATCCCATTCTTCTATCAAATTGAAGCTTAAGAAATTAACAAGTAGCCGGGGCACCAAAATCACATCTTCAATATTCAATGTTAGACAACGATCTGTTTCCAAAAGTGAGAGTGCCCTTAGCTAGGGATTTTGCAAGATTACCATCCGCCATTTTAACCACTTTGTACTCTCATGAGGTGTAAGATTCTGTAAAATATGTGATTTCCCTGCCAAATGCTTAGTAGCACGGGAATCAAGCAACCATTCATCTTGAGATGCAGATGTGCGACAATGTTGAAATTAAAACTTCAAGATCTTCAATGGAAAGATGAGATATTTGTGGAAGGATAATTCTTGTTTAAAGCTGGAATAAATGATTGTGGAACTATTGGTGTTGCATTGGTGAACCACTTGTTGTATTGGGTGAACCCACACTTTCGAATTTGGTGACGAACAGAATGTGAGAATGTGGTGACTAACTTTCTTTGTGATACTTGTGCTGCGACCTTTGAGATATTGAAGAACATCTTTATGAAATTGTCTACAATCTCTTCTTATATGTCCTTTCTTGCCACAATGCCCGACAAAGAAATTTGAGACGATGAAGAAGAAACTTGTGAAAAAAAACATGATTGGAAGAAGAGGATATATGATCGAAAGAAGGATTAGAAGGCTGGATTGAACTTAGGCTGGACTAGAAGATAAGTGAACCTTTGAATAATTGAGTGCTTGAACTTGATCATGTCTCTTGTTTTCAATTTTGCATCATAAAGTTCTTTGTTGCAACTGATTAAAAAATATTTTAATCTTGGCCTTTAGTTTGTAGTGATCAGAGATATGTTTATACTCTCTTGACAACCCTTGTAAGACATACATAATAAGAGTGGTGTCATCAATCATACCTCCAACACCATAGAGTTTCTCCTTGAGGTTTTGAATTGCTCAATGTAATCTTTCATATTAGCACGATCTTGTAGCTTTAGATTGTTCATCTTTCCTTTTATGACTAATTGTTGGCCAGCTCACACTTTTTGCACAAGCTTTGTTTCAAGAATAACAAAGCTTCTTGAAAAAGTTTTCAAATCTCTCGATATCCCTTTTATACTTTCGATGGATAAAGTGGCTTTGAGGATATTAAGTGCAAGAAGATCTTTCTTAAGCTTTTGATGTAGCAGTGTCCAAATTGGATCTAATACCTCTGTAAGATCATTAAGATGGAGATTGATATCCAAATTATCCTTCGAGGGAATAAAAATTCTCACCATCAAGCAAGAACACGGTATAAACTTCCAAAATGCATGGTAGCCATTGCAAAGATTACTCCCAAATCACAAGAAAGATTTAAACACAATGAGATCTAAACCTTTTCTAACCACTCGACCTAATTTCCTCCTTCAAGATTTCTCCATCGAATCTTGGCTTCCTCTTCTTCAAATTTCTGTCCGAAACTTGGCTTCCAAAACCGGCTCCTATATCATCCAAATCCGCTCTAAATCGGCTCCAATATAGGCTCCTATCCGATCCAAATCAAAGCTCCGACTCCCCATCGATCCTTTTAGCCAAAACCGAAATACGATACCATGAAGACCCGAAAAGATATGTATTGGCTAAAAGTATCGTCTCAACAAAAGAATACGGAAAAGCTGAACTAAACTAATAGGGCATGACTATGGAAGCATATGTGCCCTGCCATGTCGACCAAGCGTCGCGATGCCACGTCGGCGGGCATGCGGTGCCCGTCGTGATGTGGCGTCATCGGAGTCTAACAAAAGGAAGCATCAAGCCTAATGAGTCCGACGACCTAGAGCTCAAAAGATGCAAAACAAACCCAAGGACACAAAGAATTACAAACCTAAGGAAAATATTGACAGGAAATTGTACTAAAAAAGAAAAAAAAAACTATATGTGTCTTAATATTGTGAACCCCTATAATCTTTATATATGTTAAGATAATGATGATGATGATGATGATGATGATGATGATCATCATCATCATCATCATCATCATCATCATCATCATCATCATCATCATCATCATCATCATCATCATCATCATCATCATCATCATCATCATCATCATCATCATCATCATCATATTGTTGTTGTTGTTGTTGTTATTATTATTATTATTATTATTATTATTATTATCATTATCATCATCCTTATTAGTAGCTTCACCATAGAACTTCCATCTCTGATAACTTGAAAGGGATATGGACTCCTATCCTAGATAGCTTGAGAAAAAAAGATATAATTATGGTCATCCAAAGGTTTCTCTACTGGCGGCAGAGCCTTATTTGTTGCTAAAGGCGACCTTGGCGTCCCACCTTTACTACTCCTACATTATTGTGGCTGAAAAAGGTATTTATAGTCAAAACCAAGCCATTATTAGGAAATTCATATGGGGAAGGAATGCACAAAGTGGCTTGGAAATGGCGGTGGATTGGGATGCAAGGATTTGACAATCCAAGCTCAAGTACTAGTTTGGAAATATGTGTGGAGGGCATTGCATGGTATTACCTCCCTCTGCATTGCATTTTGTCAAATATTGACTTGAGATGCACACTTAAAGGTAAGCCATCCTTACGGGTCAGAAATTGGTTCCTTCTTTTTATAGCTACAAAATTGCCCGAGGCACATTCGATAATGAGAAAGCTTTTGGAGGCTTGGTTAGAAGTTCAAAGTCTATTTGCTCTGCTGGATGCATCTTGGGAGGCTAGGCGGTTGAGCATTTTCCTGGAACATCTGGTATGGTCGGAAATAACCACCTCTGCGCTCCTCACCCTCGCATTTTCATTAAATGGAGACAATGAAGTTACTAAAGTTGGGCATTTATGGGATGGTGCGAATCACGATGGCTCTGACCGCTTTAAGGAAAGGTCCATGGGCTGGGGAGGGATAAGAAGATATTCTATGAATTATGTGGTACCTTGGATGCTCTCTCAAGAAAGGATGGTCCTAATGATCGATGGGCATGTGGGGGCAAGACAAGTACATTGTTAGTTCTATCTATCGCCTTCTGTCCGGGCTCCCCTCAAAAGCTGTTGGCGGGTTGGCTGTTGATGTTTCTCAAGGATAACTTCACGGAACAATTCTGAACAATCCTATGTTCAAAAAGGCTGCGATTTTAGAGATGGTTAGCACTACGGTGAGCACTATGAAACTCCATCGGGGATACTTCATAATGACAAGCCCACTTGGATGCGGTAATGAACCTCTCTCTCATCTATTCTTTTGCCCCAAAGGTGAAAGAGTCTTGCTATGGTATTCACATTCATGGGTGTCGGTGCTCAATAGTGTTTATAGCGGGGATAATAGGGTTCTGAGATGGAGATATAGTTTTGACATTCTTTGGTTAATATATCTTGTGGACAATCTGGAAATATAAATGTGGATGGTTATAGGTGGGCAACACTTTTTCTTTGGATAAGCTGAAGAATATTTTTAACATGGAGGTGGCACTTATGGCTTTAGCTCATCACGAGAATGTTTGGAAGAAATTACAACAAAGAGATGCGGATAGGCTTGGTAGAATTCAAAGGATTCTACATGTTCTTCAAATATCCTTTGGTTTTGAGGGGCGTTCACCAGATGACTGACTTGCTTAGGCTAGCCCTTGCTTAAATTTTACTAGTTTGTACACTATTTTCCATATTATTTAATATATCATACACCTTACCCTCAAAAAAGGGAAAAAAATACTTCTATCTAGAGCATAGAGTTTCCCTTTAGGAGTTTGTGAGGTATCTTTGAAAAAAAGAGGTCCTCATGTACTCCATAAGGAGTTCTTATATCTTTTGCAAGGGTCTTACTACTGAATTACATATGACTCGGAGGCTCTAGGGGAAGCTGCAGTTAGTTCTTCAACCTTAACTATTGTTGAACTAAGTTCTAATGGCATCGGTTCAAGCTCTTGGGTTAGGTGTCTACCTATGATGACTCTTGTGTGGGTGCGAGGTTGACTAAAGACATTTTGGTTATAGTAATCTATTAGTGCTCACTTCCATCTAAGCCGTTCCATTCGGATGATTTTTGTCAATAGTAATATATGAGTGCTCACTTCCATCTAAAAGCCGATTTCCATTCGGATTATTTTGTCATACTTCCCCTATACAATTAATTATACATTGCCCGATATGACTCTCTTTATATTTAAGAAAAGCATATGCATTCAATTTGCTTTACCCATCGCGATGGTTATATTCTTTAGTGCCAACGACTTTCTCTTTCTTCATATATTTGGTGGCCAATTTAAGCTTTTTGTATTGCTTTTGGCGACATGAAGTTTTTGGGCTCCTATGTCCTGAATGGTAACTTGCGGTTCTTCTTGCTGAAGTTATACAAAAATAACATCATGTTAAAAAGATCAATACTTATTTTACTAAGGAAAGTAAAGAGGAAAATGTATTACATTAATTAAAATTAATTAAGTGATTACAATTAATCACGTTAACAAAAAAATATGAATAGTTTATTATTGACCAATCTTTGATGTGTTTTAATTCATAAATAAACTATTTAGAAATTTGTTATTAAAACCACGGACTTTATTATTTAATCAATGTCAACCTAAAACTTTCTAAAAAATTTAATTGTGCTAAAGGGTATAAATTGTAAAAATTCTCATGATAGTTTTAAGTGAATCTATCATCAAAATTATTTACAATTTGTTGTAATTATCAAATTATAAATTTATTTAAATCACTAAGATTTTTAAATTTTATATTACATAAAATGTTTAATTTTAGATAAATTCAAGTAAAAATTTATTTAAAAGCGATCTTATCTTTTGGTATCTATTATAATTTTAATTTGGGATAAACTTATTATAGTAATACTTGAAATATTTATCAAAATCAAGAAAAAATGAATACATGTAATCTTATAATGACATTTAAAGTGTCATCTAATAAATCTGAATATGTCCATGTTTTTATTGAATGTTTCATAATAATGTGTATGCTTACTTTACAAACTCTCTTATCATACTTTTTACAAACTTCAACTTCTTTAGCAATCATGTGTAGCCTTACTTTACAAACTCTCTCATCATACTTTTCAGCTTGCAGAAGTTCCTTTAGAATTCAAGAAATTTTGAATGAGCTCATAGTTTATTTGATCTAACAATTGTTCTAAATATTTTTGTTTGCTTAAGTTTCAAATATGATAGAATTTGAATCACCAAATGAAAGGGACATAAGCATAAACTAGCTGGTATTTTTGGAGCAGTTAAGCGAGGAAGAATCATCCAGCGGGCATAACTTGAGATTTTGAAATACATCGTCGGTTGGTTAAAAGGGGAAAAAGTATCCCATATGCATGATATAGGCCACACCCCATTTCCCATTTTACATTATTACCCCACCAATGCCTTCGGTATAAGTACACACAATAATTCACAAATCACATAGAATACGATTCATCTTTTTTGCTCACGATGAATTATTGTGTTGATGTAATTTGAATTAGTCCAAATAGGAAGAAGTGTGATGCCCAAAAATGATTATTGTTAATCTAAAGCGAGAACATTCTAAGTATCATGGCATTGTCACATGGCACAATTATCAATTATCCATTTCAAAGAAAAAGTAATGATTGTATTGTTGTATGATTATCAAGTTTTGAATCTTTTTCAAATATTGCCATTATCTCTAGTTAGTGGCTACTCCATTAAGAGATCTTGCGTTCAAGTCTCTAGGATTTGTCATATCTCCTCATGGATCTTTTGCCAATGTGGCATGATGTAAAAATACTATCTATTAGCTTTAAAATCACTTTTTGTTGTAGCACTGGCTGAAAAAATACTATTTACTTACGATCTGCGGTTGTAGCACAAGTGAGCGAGTAAATATATTATAGCGAAGCCCGGTGATTGCGGATCGTTCTAGAATCTTTTTGGATGTAGAGCGGGACAATCATGGCTTCACACAATCAAAAACACCCTATACGAAACAACAAAAGCGAAACCATGAAAATATAATTCTCTACGGGCATGAGGGGCAACCCTTCAGATCGCCTATGTTCCATTTGTTCCTTGTTCCAAGTAGTACAAAGTTGAAGCATTCTTGAGCATTGGGGAATCACCCAACATTGGGATCAGCTGAGCTTTCCAAATGCCAAAGGGACTTTGTAACTCTGCTTGAAAAGGCGTGGCGAAAATATTGAGGCACACTTAATTTGAGCAATGCAACCTTCTAAATTCACGAACTTCGGATCCTGAGACGAAATGTAAAGCTCCTAACAAATGGGGGCGGAAAGCAGTGACAGGAGAGAATCACGGCAAATTTAGGACAAGATTCATCAAACAAAGCACAAATGTGATTATTATTACCAGGCAATTATCTAATAGCAAAAAATCTGCGGTGTCAAATGCCAAATCGTGGCGAGCTTGAAGGAGGCCCGGCTATGGCCCCAGGCTTCGAGAATCAGACTTAGCCAAATATGGTTATTCTTATTTAATTGGAAACTTCGGAATCGACTTAGCCCAACATAGTTTTCTTATTGGGCCATTTATCTTTCTTATAAAGTTTTATTCTCTTTATAAATGGTTTCCCATTTTATTTTCTTTGTCCATTACCCGCGTTAGGCGAAATTGATATTTTTTGTTATAAAAGGTGAGATGTCAATGCCATCGAATGATGTATGCAAAATATGGCTATCGATTAGGATTTGCGATTAGGATTTGCGAAACGAGGTTTGTTGAGCGGGATATGCATCATAATGTTGGTACAATATTTGTTCCAGATCTACACTAGCATTGTAGAACATTTCATTGGCATTATGTTTCTTACAACATTATCAAGTATTAGCAATTGCTCAATATTTATCACAACATTTATTAATCACCTCAATTGTCTTGAGATTTTTTAAACAATTTGCATCAACAAGTTCAATAATGCAATCCCTCCATTCGAGGGAGCACATGGCATGGCTCACGCCTAAAAGGATGCGTGTATGCATAAGCTCTAGTGGTCAAGACCCTCCTCAATTGTTTTAGGAGATTTTTAGACAATTTGCATCAACAATTTCAATAATGCAATCTTCCATTCCTAGGAACAGCAGAGGCTGAGAGCTACATCTAAAAGGGATGCATATATAGTTCTAGTGGCCATATGGCTGTCGATAATGGCGTAACAAACCAGCCAAATGCATTGTTGTGGATCAAAGTTTAAACATTTTCATGGATCAATGTTAACCTCATGATGTTTTACCAAATGCATGCTTTATTAGCAACAAGTATGCAATCTTCCATTCCTAGGGGAGACACGAGTGGCCTTTCTGTCTAAAGGGATGCATATATATAGTTCTAGTGGCCATATGGGTGATAATGATACCAACAAACCAGCCAAATGCTTTGTTGTGGATCAAAGTAACGTTTTTCATAGATCAATGTTAACCTCGTGATATTTTACCAAAAAAGCCAAATGCATATTTGTGGATCAAAGTTTGAACATTTTCATAGATCAATGTTAACCTCATGATATTTTACCAAATGCATGCTCTGTTAACATGTATGTATGTAAGCACTTCTTCTAAAATACATAATCCATATTTTGCCCATCCAATCAATTGGATCATTAGGGGTATCATAAATGAATAAATCATAATTAAACGGAAGGCATGTCCATGGTATATCAGCCTTTCATGAGAAAATCTTTTATGGGTTTCATATTCATTTGGAGCGACCAAAATTTGTAGAAAAGTTTCGCCGATTCAGAAATTTTGAATGAGCTCATAGTTTATTTGATCTAACAATTGATACGGTCTTTGTTTACTTAAGTTTCAAATATGACAGAATTTGAATCGCAAAATGAAGGGACATAAAGCAAACTATTTGGTATCCTTGGGGGCGGATTCATGAGGAAGAATCATCCCAGGCGCAACTTTCAGGATTTTTGGAAATGCATGGTAGATTTGGTTAAAAGAAAGGGAAAAAAGTATCCTTTATGCATGATAGCAAGAAGCCCACCCCCACATTTACTTTACATTATTACCCGTGCTTATAGGTATAAGTACACAATAATTCCTAAATCATAGAATCACGAGATTCTTTTTTACTCAGTAGTGTATTATTTGTTCTCAATTTGAATTAGTCGAATAGGAAGAAAGTGTGATGCCCAAAAAATGATTATTAATTGTCCTAAGCGAGAATAGTCTAAGTATCATAGCATTTGTCCACTGGCACAATTATCAATTATCCATTTCAAAAGAAAAAGTGGCCGATTGTATTGTTTGTATGATTATCAAGTTTGAATCTTTTTTGAAATATTGCCATTATCTACAATTTGGTGACTACTCCATTAAAGAATCTTGGATTCAAGTCTCAGGGGTTTTGTCATATCTCCTCATGGATCTTTTGCCAATGTGGCATGATTAAAAAACTATCTATTAAGCTTTAAATCACTTTTTTTGTTGCACAATGAAAAAAATACTATTTAGCTGATCTCGATTTGCAAGCACAAGTGAACATGTAAATATATATTATAACTTGAAGCGATGTTGGCGGGAATCGTTTCTAGAAGATTTTTGGATGTAGGCAGGACAATCATGGCTTCACACAATCAAAAACGCACTATGAAAAACGACAAAGCGAAACCATGAAATGCTAATTACAAACCGAAGGGCAACCCTTCATGCGCAGCGGCACCTTCCATTAGTTCCTTGTTCCAGTACAGGTATGACATTTAGAGGAAAAAAGCTCTTTTTTGGGTTTTAGACATATCCCATGTATATTTGTCATCTTGATTTATGTCTTTGTTCTTCATATCAAGGCCTTTCCGTGATAATAATTCCATCAATTATACTATATTATGTTGATTGTCATTACTTTATCTATATTACATTACATTTATTTACAATAAATTGAATGTCTTTGTCAAATGCTTGGAACGTGATAAGCTAATATTTATCTCTTCATTTTGTGAAGGTTTTGCCAAAAGAAAAAATCATTTAGTTTAACCCTTGGCGTTAGAAACTTCTAACTCCAATTTAAAGGTACTTTAGTTAAATCTATTTCGACTACACTAAAATATAGGGTAGTAATTTATTCTATTATAGATACTTAAGTTCATATTCACGAGTTATGGAAGCAATCTTTTACATACCGCAAGGAGGTCAGTTGCTAAACATGCATATGTTGGAAAGTCTCAAAAAACTTTAGTCCTTAAGATTTTCTCCGGATACTGGCAACCATGTCGATTTGTTTTGCGGCGACGAGCTTTGGATATATTTGGTTCCAAAACAAATACCATGAGTCTATCTTGGTTTCAAAGCGAAATGCGAATATATACGGATATGTTAACTGCAGACTACTTCTGCGGGTTCAAAACAAAAAGCGGGAGGTTTGAGGTCTTCTGGGATGCGAGAGGAACTCCAAATTCGAAATGCCGGGATGTCTTCTTGGCGCCCGGATACCAAGGAGCTCAAAGCAATTGCGGGAGGACTTTGCGGAATCTTTGGTAGATCTTGCATTTCTTTGGAAAAAAGGAGTAAAAAATGTTCTATTAGCTGTGTAGATTGATGTATTTTCCAGCGGGGAGACCATTCTTAGGAAGTGTATAGAGCTAAATGCCTCCTTCATCTTAATTCTTTCCATTTTCCATATCATGCCCTTGTTTCGGGCTTCAAGAATAAGTGATCTTTGCTTAATTTAGCTAGTCTTTAGAAAGCCCTCTATTAACAAGCCCATTATTTCTAGACCACCACAAGCTTAATGCTATCACATGTAGCAAGGATGTTGGCTCGTTCTTTGCTTGTTTGGGGCTTCAAGAATAAGTGATCTTGCTTAATTTTGCTAGTCTTTGAAAGCTTCCCTCTAATGCTTTGGCTTTAATTGTTCTAGAGATAAAAAACTTAATGCTATACTACATGTATGAGATGTTGAA
The DNA here is from genome assembly GCA_021234155.1 of Isoetes taiwanensis. Classification (NCBI taxonomy): domain Eukaryota; kingdom Viridiplantae; phylum Streptophyta; class Lycopodiopsida; order Isoetales; family Isoetaceae; genus Isoetes; species Isoetes taiwanensis. The sequence goes on along the minus strand of JAJEKV010000066.1, from coordinate 2,886,891 downwards.
GCGATTGTCCCATCTTGTAATGTTTTCTCAACCTACTTGATCTCCTTGCAAACGATATTGCGGTAAGTAATCTTGTCTGGCTTAAATCCCAGTTGGGGATTTCTATACTTTTAGCTTTATCTAAGTTTAGAAGGCATAAACTGGCAGTCAGATGTCGACTAATGGGTTTCAAATTGCCAATCAAAAAGAAGAAGTTCATCCTAGAGGCGATTTATAAATTAGCAATGTTGTTATTCTCAATTTCAACTTGTGTCTCTGGATAAAAAAGGATTCATAAACAGGTCGGATTGAAACATCTAATGCGGCGAATGGAGCTAAATGAAATCACAGAGATCTATGGTATCTCTAAGCACATCTTAGTGATGCTTCAGCCCTTTACTGAGCATCAATACTGCTTATCTATTCAATTTCTCTAGTATCTAAAATACATTTGAGCTCATTAGCAAATACATTTTGAACTCCATATTTCAACCTTCCCTTGATATGTCCCATGCGAGAGAGAATCGAAGTCACACATCCCACGCCAAGCTTTTCCTATATACACTTAGAAATATAAATCTTGGGCGATCAAGCCTCGAATTTCTCACACTAGATTGATCTCTCTTGGAAACCAACTCACAGCTTTGCAAAAGATACAATTAGAATATACCCTTTTTGTTGCAAAATATGAGATATGCACGAAGCGAGGTACTTCTGGCTGGCGATTAATGCACAATACTAGCCCAAAACATTTTCTACATTAAGTAGCTTGTATTTCACACATGAAGATCTGATATATGCATTGTAAACGTAATACGGTGATGATATGATCATCATCCGAGCTTCGGTCAATGCCCTGTGCTTTTAGCTCAATAAGTTTTGCATTTACAACTTGTATTTCAAACATGAAGCTGATAGTATCATACTATAACTATGTATGTTGGCGATCGATCATCACCGGGTTATGCAAGCTATGGCATCACAAATGGAAACCATAGCATTTTGAGATCAAAGTGACGCGTGGTTGGTTACACTACGGTTTGGAGGTTGAGATTTGGCGATATCTTGATTTTATTCAACTCATGAAATATGAGTTTATTTGCTCACATCTTGATAAAATAGATCAAAAAACTTCTTCATAAGTTCCATATTAGAATTTTGCAAACTGTCACAGAGCGCATTTGAGTAGCGAGCACTAGAAGGCACTAACGACTTTGTTATGCAGGCGATAGTTGGATCACTCATTTACTTCGCGATGAAGTAAGTTGTGCGATCCATAAGTTTATCTCAGAATACCATACGAAAAAATTCCTGCCTATCTTGACACTATAAAGGTCGGATAGATACTTACGCTAGGACATGACCTTGACCAGCGAGAAAAAGTCACGTTTCGTATTGTAATTACGTAGATAGAAGCGAAGCCCGCAGTTAGCCTCGGTACAAGAGAACTTTGAACTCAAGGCTTTTATGGTAAAACGCTGCATCAAATATCGAGGATCTTCAACTTTATACTGCAGACTGACTCAAGTGGCATTAAGTTAATAAAGATGCAAATTGGCATCCAAATACTAATTGAATGCATTTTGTTGGAGCTTGGCTGTTTACTATTCCACACTTTATATCGGCTCGCGGATGGAATAAACAAAAGTACTCTAATTAAGTCTGTTTTGTTAGGGGAAAGCAACAGTACTATTCCACATCATTTCCTTGAGATGGAATAAACAAAAAGTACTTGGTGGGTCTAAATTTCAAGACATGTCGTCTCTTGACATTCATTCTTTAAAAGATGAAAGGGGATACTCATACTTCATAGTGACTCTTGTAGATCTAAAGGCTCAATTGTTAGGAGTTACTTGGCATGCAGCATTGATCAAGAAAAGTAATTTCCATCTATATGCATTGCGGGACTTCTCGACCCCATATGCTGCATACATATCCTCACGTTGGCTTAGCGGTGGTATCCCGATAACAAGAAATCGATGAGAAGCGATTGATTGATTGATTCAGTTGATCTTATTAACATCCTATAGAAAGGCTAGAGGAAAAACATCTCTTAGAATTTATAAAATACATATATAGAATTATTGCTAACTAGGATAAGTATGAATATCCGCTAAAGACATGTAAGATTCTAAATATTTGAAAATTAACGTAAAATATGGCACAAATATGCTTTTCTTCACAAATGATTGCTTATGATATTTATGAGGTTGTCCTTTTATTCTTTTAAAGACCCTCAAGGAGGCCACAAGAGTGGGGTTGCTTGCAGGTCACAGTTTTATCCAGTAAAAGTACATGAAAGAACTTTCAAGATTTCTTTTTGGAATGTTCTTATTTTCTCTATGAAAAAAAAATTCTTTAGATATTGATTTACCTAGAAGTATCATCTCTAATCCTTAGCATGGCATTGAAAGAAAGAAGTTTCAAAGGAGAGTTGAGGGATGACCAACATCGGAGATCTAAGCATCTAGCTTATCCAGGTATATCTCGAGTTTCAAGTAGCTATTTCAAGAAAGCTTTGCATTTGTACTTGTGGTATCAAGCGAAAGAATGTAACAAGATCTGACGTACTTTGAAAAGCATGATCTTAGAAATTTGAAGGGCATTCTTTTTTTGAACCCGACATTTAAAGAAGTACTTGCTTCTCTTCATGATCACAATAAATATTAATGCAACATGTGTTAGAGGTTTATATTTGCTCTTAGAGAAGGCAAGTGCTAATGCTTGTTAGTCTATCATTGTAGTAAATGGGTTTTATTAATGGCACATTAGATGATCAATGTTAATAGAAGCCGAGATACCATGACATCTCTTCGCGAGAACTAGAGTTTAATGGACATGCATAAGCAAAAGTGCTTCGTGCTTTGAATAAAAGGAATAAACATAAGACTGCGACTCAGAATCTTTTGAATGACAAAAAGCAAGTTTTGATTGTTCTTACTATCGTACTTTTCAAGTACAATAAAATATACGATATACCATATAGATGACCAGCGGGAACACTAATGAAGCCTTTGAGCAAAGCGTATACTTTATACAAAACAAGCAATTGATTTGTAACAGGATTAATAGACTTAGATTGTATTAATCACAGATTAACAATATAACATGTTGACTAATTCAATTTAGGGCCCATGATAAGTTTTCTTGCAAATTTGAAAATTTTAATATCTGGTACAATATCCCAGGTGTTTTTGTATTTCAATGATGCCTCAGTAATTGTCTTAAGAGTGGGTAGAAATAGTCCTCATGACTAATAATAACGGTAAGACATAGTTTTCTAAAGATGGTTGCTTCTTTAAAAGAAGAATGTAGAATAAAATTTCATGACTTGATTTAGAACTGCCTCCGCAGACATGGATCTGAGAGTAAAAGATATATTCCAATATCAAAGTTGCAAAATTAGAAAATGCGACCTTTGCTATGTTCTTTATGGTCTTTGCTACTCCCTCATATCTCTCGAGATGCAACACTCTAGATTGCCCAAGTAAGAATTGGCCATTTACAATACATGAAGTTCCACTCGTATGGAGTTTGGAATGCAAGACCTTAGATCTGACAAGATTTGGAATGCAATACCTTAGTTACAATAGCTTATGCATCCCAAATAAAAAAAATATTGCTATTTTATATATAGATAGATATATATATGTGATTTTACGTCACGGGAACTTGACAATAAAACTTAAAACATACATAATAAGGCAAACATTTATAGATCAACATTTCATTTTTCAATACAAATTCATATTCTAACAATCTATACAGCATAATGGCTTTTTATCCTTATCTAGATGCCTAGTTTAGGTGCTATATAGGTATGTACTTTAAATATTTTTCTTCAACAATTGCTAATCAAATAGGTTGGTCAGTCTATTTTGACATCATGTTAACTCTCTTTTGCTTAGAATTGTTCGGTGCACGTGTTAACTACCATGAGACTTCCATTTGGATGAGGTGTCTCCATTTCGTTTCTTATCCTTTGGGGTTTGGGGGTATCGCTTTGAAGTGTGCTCATGGGCTATATTTCGGAGGATGCCCTCATATACCTCAGGAGGCTCTGAGGAAGCGTATGAATTAATTCTTCAACCTTATCTCTTATTGAACTGGGTGCAATGGGTTCTTGGTTTGGGTATATACTTGCATTTCCTTGTATGGGTAGGATTTGAGTTAAGAAATTGGGTTTCATAATGGTAATCTACTTGGTGCTGGCGGGTCTGAAGCCATTTCTAATGAGATGATTATGTCATACTTCCATACAATTAATTATCTGTCAAGATAAACTATTTTATTTGAAAGTATGGCGTTCAATAGTTTTATGGCAGTTTATATTTAACGTTTTTCATCAAAGGCTTTCTCTTTCTTCCGCCCTGTTTTGGTGAGATTTGAAGCGCATTTTGGCGACATGGATTGTTGGAAGCTCCCCATGAATAAGAACAATAGCGTTATTTTAAATTTATTATTGAAAAAATGACATCATATTAAAAAGATTCATGATTCTTGGCCGGTAGGTCCCATATTGCTCTGCGTATGGTATGAAGAAGAAGAGATTTTTTGGCATTCACTTGCGAAATTATATAGGACATGACATACCACAACCTTACACCCAGGATAGATTCTCCTTTACCACTTTTTTGTGTGGTTCTTTCACCAAGCTACTGGGTACTTGGGGTAAGATGTGTTTTCAATTTGTTGAAATGGTATACTAGACTCCTTGAGGTGGATGGTTCCTTGTTTTAGGAACTAATGCTTGGTAGATGAGCCTTTGTTGTAGTGCAGAGACTACCTCTTTATATAGATTCTTTGTGGGTATAAATGGAAATTGATGTTAGGTCTTTAACAATAATTTTTCGAACGTGTTTAAGCATCTAATGATTTAGATTCTCTTTGAAGGGATTTGCACCACTATGATTGGACCTTACACTCAGGGGCACTTATTTTTATGTTTCTCTCTCACTTGTTGGATAGGAGATTGTTACACTGTACTAAGCCAGGTGAAGGCTTTGATCCTTTGGGCATTTAGCAGACTGGGTGATTGCAGTGAAATGGTGCCTGCATGTCGGGGTGCTTATTGGGTTTTAATACATTCAATACAAAACAAATTTGGATTGAGTTTATGCTATTTTTAATTGACTAGGCAGTTGGCCTTTCAGGTATTGCGAATTTTAGCATTTGGATTGTTTTGGCGGATCTACGGGATTGATGTCTTTGTTAGAGGCACCTCCTTCTTTCCATCTGACTGGAGCATACTTTATGTTTCAAAATGCTCACTTACATTTTATGTTATATACTGCGTAAAAAGAGGTGTTTTTGAAGCATGGTTTTGTATTACCCATGATCTTACTGACATGTCCCAACTAAGGGCTTGGAGTGAATATACTTATAAAGGCGGAAGGTGACTATTATTGCTACAAATCGATTATCACGATCCTTAGGTTGCTTAATCCAACCCTTTATTGAGAATTATAGGATTTGTTCATTAGAGGATGCATGGAGTGCATCTTGATGATGATTCATAAAGAGTAATAGTACATATGATATGCTGTTGTGCTACATGGTTGTATTAGTATACAACGAGAAAATAATAGTATATTAAGTAATCTTGTTCGCTACGTTCTTCTGGTACCAAGCTTGTCTTTGAAATGCGGAAGCGCATGGCGGGATACTTGAGCTTAAAGATGCGGTGAAAAAAACCGAGGAGTTTGAGCAAGTTAAATAAGCTTAAAATTCTCAAAATTGTGTTAGATTAAAGAAAAAGAAACAACTCGTAATAGGTAATTGGAATCTAGTTCCATTTTATTCTAATCTGGGTGGATTTCCGCCAGAGTGTCCCCATTAGGAAGCACCTTTCTCTTTGTTATCATTCAAAGAATATGGTGATATAGTATTGGCCTGTCCCCTCTTTGATTACCTCATCAATTGTGAAATGCGTGCATATGCCCAATAGTTTTAAATATCCTATACTCAATATGCATTTTACCTAACAACTTTTTATACGAAGAAAGCGGCCAAAATGACCACGCTATCTTGGTGGGATTGGTTATGCGAAGCTTGCTTCTAGTAAATTCTTGATTGAGCTTTTGAGCTCACAGTAGCTCATACTTTTGGTCCTCATGAAGCTTTCGATTTATTAATAATAATAATAAAACAACAAAATTTATTACTAGCGAACATTTCTTTAGTTCGGATAATGTCTCATTTGGAATGGTGTGAAAGATACAAGTATGAGAAGACACCTAATATTTAAGGAATTTGTGTGAAATGGAAAATGGTTTCAAAGTAAACCTCACTAAATCACTTGCAACACATAGCATCGGATGTGATGCAGGTTCATGCTTTAGCAGTTAACAAAGTCTAAGATAACCATGGCTGTTGAAGATAAAACTTAATCAAGAATACTATATTGGAGTCGGCCAGAAGGAGGTCATAGAGGAGTTGATATATGCATAAGACATCACCACTTGTGCCAAAATAATAACACCACCTTACCAAATAACTTTTGAGCTTCCATCGTACCCATGAACTTCCTAAACATTTCAAAAGCCACCAAAAAGGTCCATTGTTTTGTTTGGAATTCCATATTATGTATGTCTAAAAAGAACCCGTAGAAGAATAGCATGGATAGATAGATAAGCTAGGGTTTATATTGGAATTTGCTATGCCTATTGTTTATCGACAGAGTGTGATTGTCTAATAATGAAAAATGAAGGTGGTTTTAACCCCCCTCCCCCCTCTTTTTGTTGTTGTGGATTGTTGTCTTAGCTTAAGTCATCATCTCACGTATATTATCAAATAATGATTAACATGATGTATGCTATTTCATACTATGATTATTTAATGTTGAAAGCGAGATAGATAGATAGAAATAGATAGATAGATAGATAGATAGATAGATAGATAGATAGATATGATAGATAGATAGATAGATAGATAGATGAATAGATAGATAGTATTTTTAATGTCGCGCCACTAGGCGACATCCAAAATTTGGACATGTGACCACACACCACACTACATTGCTCGGTTGGTGGGAATGGGGCACAAAAAGGAGAGAGCTTGAAGGCTCTTTGAAAGGCCATTCTTCAAAACCATGACTCACGCTTTGCCATTATCATATGGGAATTTTGGATTTGTCAGCGTCTGCTTGGGATTTACGGATCCTCCCATGCATTGTCTCAAAACAAACTTCTTTTGGCCCGGGATCTCAAAGCGAGGGCATCAGGAGTGCGGGGTTGGGACTCTGAGACCCCAAAGGAGGAAGAAGTTGGGAGCGAAGGCCTTAAGGGGGATTTTTGTCAAGTCCTGCCATCAACTCACTCGTGTCTTAATATTGCGAACCCCTATAATCTTTATATATGTTAAGATGAATCATCATCATCATCATCATCATCATCATCATCACATCATCATCATCATCATCATAGTCATCATCATCATCATCATCATCATCATCATCATCATCATCATCCTTATTAGTAGCTTCACCATAGAACTTCCATCTCGGCAAGAGTGATCTCATGTTCTATGTTTCCTTTAAGAGTTTGCGAGGTATCTTTGAAAAGAGATCCTTCTTGTATACATTTGGGGAAGGGTCTTACTACCCTAATTACATATGCCTCGGAGGCTTTGGGAAGCTATTATTAATTCTTCAACCTTTATCTATTGTTGAACTAAGTTCTAATGGCATCAGTTCAAGCTCCTGGGTTAGGTGTCTACCTATGATGACTCTTGTGTCATGCATGAGGTTGACTAAGACATTTCAGTTATAGTAATCTATAAGCGCTTGCTTTGGTATATGCCATTCTATTCAGATGATTATGTCATACTTCCCCTATACAATTAATTATCTATCTGGAAATATAATCTCTTTATATTTAGAAAAACATATGCATTCAAGCTGCTTTACCATATAGCCATGGTTTATATTCCTTGGTGCCAACGACTTTCTCTTTCTTCATATATTTGGCGATGAATTTAAGCTTTTGCACTACTTTTGGCAACATGAAGTTTGTTGGGCTCCCCATCAATAAAACGGTAACTTGCAGGTTCTTGCTGAAGTTATTCAAAAAATGACATCATGTTAAAAAAAGATCAACACTTATTTTACTAAGGAAAGTAAAAAAGGAAAATGTGTATACAAAGAGTTTAAACGGCAAACAATTTTTTAGAAGAGATTTTTAGAAGAGAAATAAAGAGTCTAATTTTACTAAGGAAAGCAAAAAGGAAAATGCATATATAAGAGTCTACTAGGCAAACAATTATTATGTGAGAAACAAAAGAATATAATTATAATTTGGCTGATTAAGGTTGTAACTACTTTTTGCCCATCCATGGGTAGTCGATGGTATTTGAACTTTGTGGCGAATGAAAGCCAACTAGAGCTCTAACCCTCAAGCTATTACCAAAATAAAATTATAAGTTCTTGGCGGATGGAAAGCCTTAGAACTTTTGTTAGATGGTCATTTTGCTCAAAATTTGGGCCCTTGAGCAGCAAGGAAGACAAAATCTTGTTGGCATTTGAAGGAGTGGTCACCTATGGCCGGTTGGTCCCCTATTGCTCTTGTATAGCGACCATAGAGGAGGCGTAAGATGCACTGAGGTAGGGTAAGATGTGTTTTAATTTGGTAGAAAAGGGTGGTATATGAAGCACTTCTTGGTGGATTAGTTCCCTTGTTGCTTGGAACTAATGTGGAGTGGGCCTTACGTTCTTGTATGAGACCCTACCTCTTTATCTTTACAACTTATAGTCGTGATTTTGTTTTGGAAATTTCTTACATCTAGTATTTAGATTTCTCTCGAGGGCTGCACCACTATGATTGGACCTTACACTCATTGCATGGCTATAATACATGTTTTTCGCTTATTGAATAGCTGATTGTTCTCACTAGCATGATAAATATAACAACATGGCTCATGTGTTGATGGCTCATGTGTTGAAACAAATAGATAAATAAGTTACTTGTTAAGAAGACCAAAAAACATCAAAGGTGACATTGGCAATACCATACCATGCTCATAAACGCCTCTTAGAAAACCATCATTGAAACCTAACTCCTCCAATGTAGAAACACCTTCCAACCACATTTATCACACCACAAAATAAACAATATCAATGTAATGATAAGCTACATAATGTGGCGACCATATGGATATTCGTATCATACGAACATTATACTCCTATGTACAAAGATGGGCGTCCTGCGGATGCAAAGGGGTAGTTGCACAAGACGGGGTTTGAACTTCGCAACCTTCGGTTCGAGAGCACCACTGCCAAAGTCACCTACCAATATTTGTTGAAACATTTCTTCCGTCTTCCTCATATTGGGGCTATCTCGAGAAGGTTCTAGAATGTTCTAGAACCTAAATGCATCTTGTGACACATGGCGCGATCTCATCCATTGGGTGGCATGATCCTAACCGTTGGTCTAGATATATAAGGAGGCACCTCCTTCTTGTCAAACCATTCGGTTCAATGCCTTCGGTCTTGAGCCTTCTAGGCCATTGTACTCTTGATTCCTGTTTCATATTCAGTTCTTTGCGATCTTGCATTATTTCCTCCCATTTTACTCTTGATTCTTGTTTAGGTTCATGCCCGGTTTGAGATTCTTTCTTGATCTTGATCCTAAGCATTTTATTTCCTTATTTGGTGATTTTTATTTATGGAGGAGGTTTGGCGTATTTTCCGTTCAAGTATTATTGGACAATTTCTTGTTCTTCACATGAATGCGCTTCTAGTTACGGATTAGGTTCATGAGAATTTTTGTCCAAGCTCGGGTTTTAGATGGGTCGGGCTTGTGATCCGGTTCTTGCCGGGAACAAGTTGGGCTGATTGGTTCTCTTGATCCTAAGTTGGTTTTTTTTTTGGAGAAAAGGCCTCGATGTTACAAGATTTTCTTTGCGTTTACCGATGTCAAATGACATCGTGTTCGTATTTGGTGATGTTTTTTATATCTATGGAGGAGGTTTCTAGGCGTTATTGCGTCCGGAGGTCCAACGGCTTGTTCAAGTATGGTAGGGGATGATGGCCATAGATTTTTCGAAGGGGTTGTGAGGATGTGGATGTTGTTGTCTATGGAAGATCTGGGGCGGAAGCGCATCCAATTGATGTGATAATCGGCTCTTTGAGCGTGAATCCGAGGCGGGCGGTCAGAGTAGTAGGGTGTCTCGTCGGTCGGGACCTCCTTTTCGGCGATTCGGAACTCCTTCCACATTTTGGACATGTTTATTCTGGATGGATAAAGGTCTTGACAAGGCATTCTTCATCCTATATCATTGAAATTCTATCGGATAAAGGTTGACAAGGCATTCTTCATCCCTATATTGCAAGTTGTTGGCAAGTGTTGGCAACTTGATTGTGGTGCAAATGCTTGTTTTAAGGTTGAGCATCACCTTACGTGAAGTGATTGATGGGCGAAGATCTCCTCCGGTGCGATCCACGGAATGTCTGCGCCTCTTGAGGATTTTGTTGAGGGAGTTTCTTGTAGTATTTCCTTCAATCTCATTACTAGCCCTCATCGCCAATAGTCTTGGGAGTGCCACGGCTCGAGCTACATAACCATGATTGATTGGCGTACTAGATCATTTCGATTTCTTTGGTTCTAGCTCTAGTTCGGTTCATCTGCGGATCAGGTCTCTACACCAACATTGACTTCGATCCGTGCGGTATCGTGGGCCCTGACTCCGTCCTTGCTGTTTCCATGTTACGATCGCCTCTTGCCTCTGCTCGGCTCATGCCCCAAATTCGATGATGTTCTTGATGATGTCCCGGCTCCGGCTCGGTTCTGCTCTTGCTCGGTTCGGTTTCTGCTGCTGCTCTGGTTCTTGCTCCGGTCCATGTTCTGCTCCGGTTCTTGCTCAGTCCATGTTCCTACTCCAGTTCTTGATCCAGTCCATGTTTTTGCTCGGTTCTTGATCAGTTCATGCTCAGTTCATGTTCCAATTGCTCCTGCTCCGTTCATTTCTGCTCATGTTCTGCTCCTGCTTTTGTAGAGGCTTCTTCATGCCCTCAGTTTCATATCTCGAAGATTTCTCTTGCGAGTTCGATAAATCTAGAAGACAAGATCAAGTTCGGTATTTGCAATCCGGGTTCATCCGTCGGCTAGCTTCGACACCATCGAAAACTGCTCAATGCTCCCGGATAAATATGGCGATTTCTCGATGTGTTTGACAAAGTCAAGGCCCCATGTAAACTCGAGAGCATCATTCATATGATTGTCCTATTGATTTGTAGCGGGGGGCGCGCCATATGGTCCAGATATATGGTCTATCTCTGGCTTTGAGTTGAAGGTTTTGCGGGATCATATTGAGGAGAATCTAGCCTTGGCTTCATTCGGCATTCGGTCCCTATTTTGGGCGCCTATCTTCTTTGTCAAAAGAAGGATGATTAGTTCGGCTGGTCATTGATTATCGCGGCCTCAACAAAATCGCGGTGCCGAATCGGTATCCGCTTCCTCGATCGAGTTGTTGGGGCGACTTCAAGGTGCGCATTATTTTCACGAAGATTGATCTTGGGGTGCCTATAATCTTATTAGGATCGGGGAGGGTGATGAGTGGAAAAGCGACCTTTCGTATTTTCGGTATGGCCATTTTGAGTACACGTTATGCGTTTGGACTTACCAATGCTCAGTGATATTCCGGCCATATGGCCAATGATGTTTTTCAGAGAGTTCTTAGACACTTTTGTTATCATCTATTTGGATGATATCCTTATTTATTCTAAGACTCTCGAAGAAACATGAAAGACATGTTCGGCGGGTCCTTCAAAAGCCGTGAGCATGGATTATATGCCAAACTTGAGAAGTGTCGATTCGAGCAGGATAATGTGGAGTTCTTGGCTATCGCATCACACCACATGGAGTCTCTATGGATCACGAAAAGGTGACCTTGTTGCGGGTGGCAAACACCTTCATCGGATTCGAGATGTTGGTGTTTTCTTGGGTTTGCCAATTTCTATCGGCGTTTCATCGGGATTATTGAGGATTGCCCTTCCTTTGACCGCGCCTCCTTTGTCAGGGCGTGCCATTCGAATGGGTATGTAGAAGCGAATCTGCTTTTGTTACCACGAAGCATGCTTTCACCACGGTGCGGTTCTTGCTCATGCAGATCCTTTGCCCATATGTTGTTGAAGCGGATGCCGATTTTGAGCTTGGTGGGATCTCACGGGGGGGATGACCATGAATTGCATCAATCGCCTATCATTCAAAGAAAGTTTGTTTTGCTGAAATCAACTATCCCATTTATGACAAGGAGTTGTTGGCGATAGTGGATTTTTTCGAGGTGGAGGGATCTCCTTATAAGGTCGATCTACGGATCATTGAAATTTCCGAATATTTTCGATGATGCTTTCGAGTGCTCAGCATCGGCGAGGTCGGTGGCATACTCAAGTATTATCAGTTGATTTGGTGATCAAGTACCGTCACGGATCCCTCAAAGACGACTGATGCCTTGTCGGCGCTCCTACCTTGAGCCCAAACTAGATGATCCGCATATGATCAACAATCCGCGAGGTTATTTTAGGGCTGTCGGTTCCAACTTATGGCTCTCACTTTGTTTGAGAGGCCTCATGATATCTGACCTTGTTGGATGCATTCGAGCATCTACGCCATCCGATCCATTGGCTCAAGATGTATTCTCACACATTGGTATTTGCATCATCTTCTCGGCCGGATGGGATCGGACTATGATCGTTTTGAGGTTGAGATGGACTCTGCTTTCCGTGATGGGCTTTTATATGTGCGGATGGTGCTTCTAGGCTTCGGGTTCTTGGGCTTGCCATGATTCACCTCGGTAGGACACTTTGGGTAGCCAAGACTCTTGAACTTATTAGTGAGTATTGGTGGCCAGGTCTTAATCGCTCTGCCGAAGCTTTTATTCGATCTGTGACATTTCTTTGTCGAGCCAAGGTTCCAAGGCATCTTCCTCATGGGCTGCTTCAGCCTTTACCGGTTCGGTCGGTCCTTGGAAGAGTATTTTGGTGGATTTTATTGTCGAGCTTCCATCCTCCGGGGCCATGGCGCCATCCTTGTTGTTGTTGACCATTTTTCCAAGATGGCACATTTCATTCCTTGCGACACTTCTATCTCTCTAGTGAACCCCGGTGGTTCTCTTGCTTGAGAGGTGGTTCGACTCCATGGCTTACGGATAATATTGTGGGTGACGCGGCCCTCAATTTGTTGCGGTTTTTGGAAGCGTCTATTGCAACTCTTGCATGTGGAATGTTCGCTCTCTTTTCGGACATCATCGAGACCAATGGGCGGTGGGCGCACTAATCAAACCCTTGGCGGTATTTGCGATGCTTCATCAATTATCGGCCGGGGATGGTGGGTTGATTGGCTACATTTGGCGGAATTTGCTTATAATAATTACTGTCCATGCCTCCTGAGGCGGACTTCCGTTCTTTACTAATTTCGGCATGCATCCCGGTGGTCTTTGATTGCTCACGGATATGGCTCGGTCAATCCGGTCTAGGGCAATTTCGAAGCTCCGCATGCTTCAAGATGATCTTGGCACCATCTTCGCGAGGCCCAAACGCGTTATCGTCATCATGCGGTCAGCATTCGTCCGGGGCGCTCCTCATTTTGCAATTGGTGATGTTGTTTGGCTCTTGCGTGGGATTTTGCCGACGGCTCGCCCTTGTAACAAGCTTCGACTACCCGGCTTAGGTCCCTATCGGATCATTGAGCGAGTTGGTGATCTTTGCTTTCCGATGCGGAGTTACGCCATCGATCCGGCTTCACCCGGTGTTTCATGTGTCTTTGTTAGAACCCTATATGGCGAATCCATTTCGGATCAGTACCTCCACCTCCACCACCGGTCGAGATTGATGATCATGAGGAGTTCGAGGTTCAAGAGATTCGGACTCCAAGTTTCTTGGCGATTGTATTACTTTGTCGATTGGGAAGGTTACTTCGCCAAGTGATAGAACACGGGAAGCCTGCCGAGAATCTGTCTAATGCGACAAAATTGCGGAGTTTCTTAGGCGTTACCGCATAAGCCAAGCTGAGTACTCAGGCCCGGCCGAGGACTTCGTCGCCATCGTGGGAGGGATGGTGTGGCGACCATACGGATATTCGTATCATACGAACATTATACTCTTATGTATACTCCTATGTACAAAAGATGGTGCGTCCACGGATGCAAAAGGGTAGTTGCACAAGGCGGGGTTTGAACTTCGCAACCTTCGGTTGTGAGTCACACACCCTTGCCAAGTGTGCTACCAATATTTATTGAAGACATTCCTTCACGTCTTTCTCATATTGGGGCTATCTCCAGAAGGTTCTAGAATGTTCTAGAACCTAAATGCATGGGCGACACTTGGCGCGATCTCATCCATTGGAGTGGCATGATCACGTTGTTGGTCTAGATATATAAGGGAGGCACCTCCTTCTTGTCAAACCATTCAGGTTCAACGCCAGCCTTGAGCCTTCTAGGAATCTGTCTCATGTTCCTACTTGCCTTCGGTCCATTGTACTCTTGATTCCTGTTTATATATCAGATTCTTTGCCGATCTTGGTGTATTTCCTCCGTATTTCTTGCGTATTTTCCACGTATTTTCCTTGTTCTTGCGTAGGTTCATGACACATAAGGACTTATGACTCATAAGAACGATATGAGCTTTTGGCCACTGTTTAGTATACAAAACAAATTTCCTGTAACGAATAAACCAAAATTTAGATTAAATATGATGCCATCTGTTAGGACACAAAGCTTAACATCACCGCCATATTCTCAAAAAAGGAAGCATCAAGCCTAATGAGTCCGACGACCTAGAGCTCAAAAGATGCAAAACAAACCCAAGGACACAGAGAGTTACAAACCTAAGGAAAATATTGTGGAAATTGTACTAAAAGAAAAAAAAAAAAACTCTATATGTCTTAATATTGCGAACCCTATAATCTTTATATATGTTGATGATGATGATGATGATGATGATGATGATGATGATGATGATGATAATGATGATGATGATGATGATGATGATGATGATGATGATGATGATGATGATGATCATCATCATCATCATCATATCATCATCATCATCATCATCATCATCATCATCATCATTATTATTATTATTATTATTATTATCATCATCATCCTTACTAGTAGCTTCACCATAGAACTTCCATCTCTGATAACTTGAAAGGGATATGGACTCCTATCCTAGATAGCTTGAGAAAAAAAGATACAATTATGGTCATCCAAAGGTTTTCTCTACTGGCAAGGCAAGGCATTTGCTAAAAGCGCCTTGGCGTCCCACCTTTACTACTCCTTGGCTATTGTGGCTCAAAAAGGTGTTTATAGTCAAATCCAAGTCATTATTAGGAAATTCATATGGGGGGAAGGAATGCACAAAGTGGCTTGGTCTGAAATGTGTATTGACAGAAGAGACGGTGGATTGGGATGCAAGGATCTGACAATCCAAGCTCAAGTACTATTTTTGGAAATATGTATGGAGGGCATTGCATGGTATTACCTCCTCTGCATTGCATTTTGTCAAATATTGACTTCAGAGATACACACTTAAAAGGTAAGCCATCCTTACCCCGTCAAGAAATTGGTTCCTTCTTTTATAGCTACAAAATTGCTTTGAGGCACATCCCCAGTAATGAGAAAGCTTTTGGAGGCTTGGTTAGAAGTTCAAAGTCTATTTGCTCTGCTTTGGATGCATCTTGGGAGGCTAGACAATTGAGCATTTTTGGAACATCTGGTATGGTCAGAAATAACTACCTCTTAGCTCACTCATCCTCGCATTTTCATTAAATGGAGACAATCAGAAGTTACTAAAGTTGGGCATTTATGGGATGGTATGCGAATGCGATGGCTTTCCTGAACCCGCTTTAAAGGAAAGGTCCATGGAGCTGGGGAGGGGGATAAGAAGATATTCTATGAATTATGTGGTACCTTGGATGCTCTCTCAAGAAAGGATGGTCCTAATGATCGATGGGCATGTCGAGGGGGCAAGACAAGTACATTGTTAGTTCTATCTATCGCCTTCTCTGTCGGGCTCCCCTCAAAAAGCTCTTTGGCGGGTTTGTACATTGATGTTTCTCAAGCTATGCAACTCTGGAACAATTCTGAACAATCCTATGTTCAAAAAGGCTGCGATTTTTTTTAGATGGTTAGCACTACGGGGGCTTAGCACTATGGAGAAACTCCATCGGGGATACTTCATAATGACAAGCGCCCACTTGGATGCGGTACTCTTGAACCTCTCTCTCATCTATTCTTTTGCCCCAAGGTGAAAGAGTCTTGGCTATGGGTATCCACATTCATAGGTGTCGGTGCTCAGCGGTGTTTATAGCCGGGGATAATAGGGTTCTGAGATGGAGATATAGTTTTGACATTCTTTGGTTAATATATCTTGTGGACAATCACGGAAATATAAATGTGGATCGTTATAGGTGGGCAACACTTTTTCTTTGGATAATTTGAAGAATATTTTTAACATGGAGGTGGCACTTATGGCTTTAGCTCATCCACGAGAAAGTTTGGAAGAAATTACAACAAAAGATGGATAGGCTTGGTAGAATTCAAAAGGATTCTACATGTTCTTCAAATGTCATTGGTTATTTGAGGGCGTTAGGTGGCGGCTTGTTTAGGCTAGCCCTTGCTTAAATTTTACTAGTCACGTACACTATTTTCCATATTATTTAATATGTCATACACTTACCCTCAAAAAAAGGGGGAAAAAATACTTCTATCGATCTCGTGTTCTATGTTTCCATTTTGGGTTTGCGAGGTATCTTTGAAAAAGAGGTCCCTCATTACTCCATAAGGATTTTTTATTATTTGCAAGGGTCTTACTACACGAATTACATATGCCTCGGAGGCTCTAGGGAAGCTATGGTTAATTCTTCAACCTTAACTATTGTTGAACTAAGTTCTAATGGCAGCAGTTCAAGCTCTTGGGTTAGGTGTCTACCTATGATGACTCTTGTGTCGTGCACGAGGTTGACTAAGACATTTTGGTTATAGTAATCTATGAGTGCTCACTTCCATCTAAGCCGTTCCATTCAGGATGATTTTGTCATACTTCCCCCTATACAATTAATTACGTAGATATGACTCTCTTTATATTTAAGAAAAGCATATGCATTCAACTGCTTTACCCATCGCGATGGTTATATTCTTTGGTGCCAACCTGACTTTCTCTTTCTTCATATATTTGGTGACGAATTTAAGCTTTTGCATTGCTTTTGGCGACATGAAGTTTTGGGCTCCCCATCAATACGAATGGTAACTTTGGGTTCTTCTTTGAAGTTATTCAAAAATAACATCATGTTAAAAAAAGATCAATACTTATTTTACTAAGGAAAGTAAAAAGAGGAAAATGTATATACAAAGAGTTTACTAGGCAAACACTTGTTGTGTGAGAAACAAAAAGTCTAATTTTACTAAGGAAAGCAAAGGAAAATGCATATATAAGAGTCTACTAGGCAAACAATTATTATCTGAGAAACAAAGATTATAATTCTAATTTGACAGTTAAGGTTGTACGCTATTTTTGCCCATCCATTGATAGTCGATGGGATTTGCACCTTGTGGTGAATGAAAGCTCAATCAGAGCTCTAACCCTCAAGCTATTACCAAAATAAAATTATAAGTTACTAGATAGAAAACCTTAGAACTTTGATTAGATGGTCATGGAGATCAGATGAGCTATACTAGATATAACGGATTTTCTCTTTGAGGGCTGCACCACTATGATTGGACCTTACACACATTGCAGTGCCACAATAGAATGTTTCTCGCTTATTGAATAGCAGATTACTCTCACTAGCATGATAAATTGAAAACATGGGGCTCATGTGTTGAAAAAATGGGATTCATGTAATAATAATATTCTTCAGCAATAATAACAGATTTAACAAAATCTGGACTTATTCATATCTAATAAATTTACCTCAAGGATGTCATTATAAGATTATATGTATTTCAGATTGTTAGATTCAACTCTTATTGAATCTAATAATTTTATCAGTTTATCTTTAGGTCAAAAGTATATGATAGTTACTAAAGCATAAAAATTGCTTTCAAAATTAATTTTCACTTCAATCTATTTAAAATTAATTTTTCATATAAGAAGAATTCTATATGATTAAAATAATATTTTTTCAAATTAGTTAAATAAAATTTTGGATTAAAATTAATTAAGTGATTACATTAATCTGTTAACAAAAAAAAAATGAATGGTTTATTATTGATCAATTTTTGATGTGTTTTAATTCATAAATAAACTATTTAGAAATTTGTTATTAAAACACAGACTTTATTATTTAATCAATGTGAACCTAAAACTTTCTAAAAAAAAAATTAATTGTGCTAAGAGGGTATAAATTGTAAAATTCTCATGATAGTTTTAAGTGAATCTATCATCAAACCATCAAATTTTATTTACAATTTGTTGTAATTATCAAATTATTAATTTATTAAATCGCTAAGATTTTTAAATTTTTATATTCGCAAAATTCTTAATTTTAGATAAATTCAAGTAAAATTTTATTTAAAAAGCGATCTTATCTTTTGGTATCTATTATAATTTTAATTTAAGGATAAACGTATAATAGTAATACTTGAAATATTTATCAAAATCAAGAAAAATTGAATACATATAATCTTATAATGCCATTTCTGAAGTGTTATCTAATAAATCTGAATATGTCCATGTTTTATTGAATGTTTTATAATAATGTGTAGCCTTACTTTACAAACTCTCTTCTCATACTTTTTACAAACTTCAACTTCTTTAGCAACTATATGTAGCCTTACTTTACAAACTCTCTCATCATACTTTTCAGCTTGTAGAAGTTCCTTCAGAATTCAAGAAAATTTGAATGAGCTTATAGTTTATTTGATCTAACAATTGTTCTGGATATTTTTGTTTACTTAAGTTTTAAATATGATAGATTTGAATCACCAAATGAAAGGGACATAAACGCAAACTAACTGGTATTTTTGAGACAGTTAAACATGGAAGAATCATCCCACGGGCATAACTTGAGATTTTGAAATACATCGTCAGTTGGTTAAGAGGGGAAAAAAGTATCCCATATGCATGATATAGGCCCACACCCCACTTCCCACATTTACTTTACATTATTACCCCACCAGTATATCAGTATAAGTACACACAATAATTCACAAATCGCATAGAATCGATTCATCCTTTTTTGCTACGATGAATTATTGTGTTGATGTAATTTGAATTAGTCCAAATAGGAAGAAGTGTGATGCCCAAAAATGATTATTGTTAATCTAAAAAGAAAACATTCTAAGTATCATGGCATTGTCACATGGCACAATTATCCAATTATCCATTTCAAAGAAAAAATGGCAGATTGTATTGTTGTATGATTATCAAGTTTTGAATCTTTTTCAAATATTGCCATTATTTCTAGTTAGTGGCTACTCCATTAAGAGATCTTGCGTTCAAGTCTCTAGGGATTTGTCATATCTAAGTCGTATTTAATTAAAGTGGGACTCATTCCATTCCCATTTTTTTTCGGAACCCTGTTAATTTACATAAAAAGGAGCACCCCGACCCGAAAACTATCCTTAATTCGAATTTTTGTCTAAAACTCTGCATCCAAGCTTTGCTCCAGTTTTCCCTGGTTAGCGAGTCGAGAACAAGAACAATGCAACTGAAACAAAGAAAATTCATTAAAGATTGAAACCAAAGATCTAGTTGAAAAAGAATTTTTATTAATAAATTGAATAGGTACAATGTATTTTTCGGACCTTGAGACCATGGTGGTCTTCTTTGTCACTCTGATTACATCATCTTGGTAGGTGGTCCACCTTAGGGGATTAACTAGCGGGCTTCTTCCCATTTGTAAGCCTTGGGGGCAACTTTGAAGAGTGTGGAATGCCTCACGTGGAGGTGCCTGCGGAGCTCAGGCCCGACACATCCACCCGGACTTCTCCACTTTCGCCCATGACCTTTCATCGAATATGCTCCTTCCCCAACCTCGTGGATGTTATGCAATGCTTGCAAGATGCTTTGAGCTTCTGGACTGTCTCTTTGTTCTTCGCTTTGTTCTTTATCCCGGGGTGTGCATGGCGTGCAGATTCATGAGCAACCTTATCCCAAAGTAGGGCAAGAGTGTAGCGTGGCCAGGGATGCGTGCGGAGCGGTATTTCTTCGCCCTTGGCGGAATCTGTACCCTTTGGGCGGTCTCTGTGATACTGGCGGGATGCGTGCTGGGTGTCGGATGCATTGCTTGAACCACACGGAGCAAGGAGAGTATGATTAACAATTCACGGTGCCATTAGTCAAAGCGAAGAAAAGAATGTTGAAATCAAATTACAATGGAGAACATTCATTCCATACAAGCGCATCCAATGGCGTGGGAAGTAGTGTCTTTCGACTTCGCGAGTCGAGAAAGGTATATAAAAGTGAAAGTACAACCATTCTCATTAGAATATGGTTGCATCCAATCACCTGCGGAAGCATACAAATGGTTTTAGTCAGCGAGACAACCGGTGCCTTTCTCGACTTCGCGAGTCGAAAGGCCAATACAATGCACAAAGCATTATCATAATAGATTGTGGCTTCATCCGGTCACACAATCAAACATACAAATGGTCTCATCAACGGGACAAGCATGCCTTTCTCGGCTCGTGGTGAGAAAGGCGGCAACTCAATATACAAGTATATTCATTACAAAATGTTCAATACATGTGTTCACGTTTGTTTACAATATTCACACAATTTGACTATCGGCGAGAGAGGCCACTCTTCTTGTTCACCAAAATATTTGTCGTCCATAGCTTTCATGATCGCCTTGCTCTCTGGATCGGGTTCCGTGAGGCTCGGATAGTTCCTAATCACATCGGCGACAAGAATGGCAAAGAGGGATTCCGCCAAGGCGAGGACCGCGGTCAGAAGGACAACCACCTATCCGTCTCATACTCTTCGGTCGATATGGCTTAGCAATGATTGTATTTTTGCGGCGTTATGATAGCACTTGTAGGGTAGTCGTCTATGATCGGCGTGTTGTGTTTGCCATAGTCCTGGAATTGCTCATAAACCTGTCCGACCTTTTCACCATTATAGGCTTCCCCTTTGTGGTGGGCTGGATCGAAGTCAGACATGCTTTCGACCCTTTTCGTTTCCTCAAGCGAACTTGAACTTCAAAGCTGGAAGGCCGAGAACACCAAGAACATTGACAATATTTTTTTCTTTGCCATACAAGACCATATGCCCACTTTGAATCCCGTTCTAGGCACCATTCAACAATTTCCTTAGCTCTAGGCCTCGGATACACTATTTTATGCTCCGTTTTGGTGGGATCTGCGAGGTGTTAATCTCGGGGATGTCTTTATCGTGGTACAACTGCGGCTAATACTCCATTGGCGTCAAATATTACAAGCTTGGCGGGACCCATTGGATCGGTTGGAGTTTGGCTCGACCATATTTCCGGTTCGCCGGGATCCATATCTTGGGATCATTATCTTTTTGAGGTCCTTTAAATTTTGTGGCGGTGTCTTGCTCTGGATTGTCTTTGGGAGTGCATTCTCCTCCTCGCGGCGTGAACCGCCGGTATCCATTGACAATGATCGGTCGTTGACATGGAACTCCACGAAATGATGACATCTGTCAAAAGGAAGCGAGTTTTTCGACTTCGCGAGTCGAGAATGAAAAAGGTATTGAAAGGAAGCGAGTTTTCGACTTCGCGAGTCGAGAAACACCAAATAGAAACAAAATAAACCCACCTCAATCTCGGAGACTCAAGAATGTGTTCGGCGGCATTCTTGTGGCGTTCCGACCACGATATCACGGTCCCGGGGCGTATCTTTGTCTTGCTCCCAAATCATCATTACCGCCATCCGTGGCTCTGTGCCGCGCCTTTAAGCCAAGTGGGTAGCCCACAGGGGCAACTTGCTAGAAATGTGCATTGGCATTAATGTGCACATTTACTAATATACACATTAATGTGGGCACACATTTCCATATGGACACCTTATGCCAAGTGGGCCATACCCATAGGTGCAATTAATGTGCACATTCTCCAATGTGCACATTCATTAATGCACACATTTCCATGTGGGCACATTTTGCCACCTAACCATTAATGGCAAGTGGGCCCATTCCCAATTATCCCACATGCCAAAGGGGATAATTGGAAACCCTAACCAACCCCATGTCTATTTAGGAGGAAACCCTAACTTGCCCAATTTCGTTTCTAGGGCTTTAGAACTCTGTTTTGGCTGCCTCAAGAGCCAAAACCGCCTCCAGATTTCTGCTTGGGAGAGGCTGGACCCTTAGTTTCCCTTGGTTCGGCGTTTTGGCGGGATGGTCGAGCTTTCGGTCGGGGAGGAGTCCCCTCAAGGATCGGTATTTAGGCAATTTAATAGCTTAAACCCTCTTTTAGTCATAAAATCAGTGGGTTTAGCCTATTAAATTGCCCATAGCAACCTTCTAGATCTCTAGGTATCGGACTCTAACTAAAGAACCTAACTCTATGATATAGATTAGATCTTGTTCTTTAGTTCTCTTATGATGTATGTGGAGGACATGCTGAAACTATATGCGGAATAAGCAAGGTATGTGGGAAGAATTTATTCACTTGGTGAGTTTGCATACAATAGCACCAAGCGGGGAATCATCCCAAATGTCGCCGTTTATGATCAATTACGACTATCAATGCCCTAACTCGGACACTTGGCACAATCTGTGTCAAAGTAGAATCTCCACGACACATGTTGGCCAATATCACGGCGGCTCGTGGAAGAAGTGCGAGGATATCTCCTAGCGGCAAAGAGTCGGCGAGAAGAGCATCGCCGACAAGCATCGAACGGTCGAGAGAGTTGAAGTTGGCGACAATGTGTGGCTCAAGATCAAGGTGAAGCGGTGGCTTCGGGATCGGGGAATTGCAAGAAGCTTGCTCAGGGGTGGGGCTGGACCTTTCAAGATAATCAAGAGAATAGGTAATCAATCCTACAGATTAGATCTACCGGCACACCTAAAGATTCATAAGGTCTTCCGCGTCGGTTTGTTGAAGAAGCACACTCCAAATCCGGGCGAAGTCTTGGACACTCAACGTTGTTGGAAATGGCGGAGGAGGAGGGCTGGAAATAGTTCGAAATTGATTCTTGATAAAGCTTTCAAGAAAACAAAGGAGATCGAGAGTTTCTCAATATTTGGTCAAGTGGAAGCACTTGCCCGATTGGAAAGCGGCGTGGGTACTTAAGAAGGATCTATTAAAAGCGGTACCCACAATTCATGGAGCAATGGGGCGGCAAGGTCATCTCGAAAAATCGAAATCGGGCATGTCGATTGGTGTAGATTAATTCTATGTGTAGTTAAGAATAATCTACGCATGCAACCTATGCTAGGTATGGATTGCATGCGTTATTAAATGATGAGACGCTCTGGCGATCTCTAGGGGCGTGGTGTAATGTCGATGTAGGCATGATGGCGTTTCGCTTGGAAGAGTGGAAGGTAGATTAGAAAAGTCTACTTACGTTTCCGCGAGTAGGCGACCTCGAAGAAAGGAGGACATGGAAGGATGCATTCATAGGAAAAGCACCTCTAGACCCATATATGCTTTGATAGGAGGAATCGGCCTTCAAGCCCCCCATGCGGGGAAGGACCTATCCTCCTGTTGGGCAACTAGGGTGTAGGCATGAGAGGCATATATGCATTTTGGCGTTGTCTCCTCGGCCATTATGGAAGATTCATCCTCTTCCTGTTTGGGAGATTAGCCATGCATCCATGTAGATAGGTGGGGTGGTCACCATATAGCAAAAATTTTATTAATAATTAAATGGTACTAGCGTAGTATCGACACATGGGCCAATAGAGCACTCACGGAGGGCAAGGAGGTCGAGCTTCTGAAGACTTGCAACACAAATTTTGTTGGAATGTGTTGCAAAGGAATCAAAGTACCTCGGATGTTAATTTGAATTTTGATAAACTTAATTGCCATGATAAGTGAATTATTGAGTAACTTTGTTTTAATGATGTTGTGAATTGATAAGTGATTTCATAATATAATCATGTAATAATGTTCTAAAAATATTACCTTAAGGTAATGTTAATAAATGTGTAAATGATATAGTAGTATATTGTATGTATCAGGGTGATTGCAGGTTAGGAAGTTCCCAAGGTGGGGAGACCCCGATCTTTGCGGGCGACATCAATTCAAGGGGAGAATGTGGCGTATCTTTGTCTTGCCCGTCGGCGTACACGCCATCCCCGTGGCCGGCGTCTGTAGGCGCGCAAGCCAAGTGGGTAGCCCTAGGGGGCAACTTGCTAGAAATGTGCATTGGCATTAATGTGCACATTTACCAATATACACATTAATGTGGGCACACATTTCCATATGGACACCTTATGCCAAGTGGGCCATACCCATAGGTGCAATTAATGTGCACATTCTCCAATGTGCACATTCATTAATGCACACATTTCCATGTGGGCACATTTTGCCACCTAGCCATTAATGGCAAGTGGGCCCATTCCCAATTATCCCACATGCCAAAGGGGATAAGTGGAAACCCTAACCAACCCCCATGTCTATTTAGGAGGGAAACCCTAACTTGCCCAATTTCGTTTCTAGGGCTTTGGAACTCTGTTTTGGCTGCCTCAAGAGCCAAAACCGCCTCCCGAACTTCTGCTAGGGGAAGGCTGGACCCTTAGTTTCCCTTGGTTCGGCGTTTTGTGGGATGGTGAGAGCTCGGGGTCGGGGGAGGAGTCCCTCAAGGATGGGTATTTAGGCAATTTAATAGCTTAAACCCTCTTTTTAGTCATAAAATCGGTGGGTTTAGCCTATTAAATTGCCCATGCCACCTTCTAGATCTCTAGGTATCGGACTCTAACTAAAGAACCTAACTCTATGATATAGATTAGATCTTGTTCTTTAGTTCTCTTATGATATAATATGTGGAGGATGTATCTCTATGAACTCCTTGTATTGGGAAGGGGGTAGAGACCCAAAGCTTGGTAGTGGATGCTCCTAGATTAGCCTCTCTAGCACCATATAGATTCGGCTTTGTGTACAAGAACCACACACGGTTGTGGGTGAAGGGGACGGTGGCTAGAAGGAGGTTAGGTGTCGACTCTTGAGCGATCCCTCACGGTGTGTAAGGCCCTACAGGGGATCATTGTGACTAGGTCTAATGGCTTGCCCTTTGGGTTCACTTTCCATTGGGTTCGGTCGAATAAGGCGGTGGCTCTCTAGTCTCCTTGAGTCGGCATGTAGATCTACGGAGGGTGATCCTGCACTGCCCCATCGGACTGGGGAGATGTAACCCGGGAATAGCCCTTTCGGCTATGCATCCCGTGGGGCTCTGATCAAGTCCCAACACTTTTCAACCTACTACGCAAAGTGTGCCACGGGGGGGGCGGATGGAGTGGACTACCCATTGCCATGTTCTTATGCCCGGCCAAATCCATTGTCATGAATTGCATGCGCAATGAACTCACGGAGACCCAAGCTTGTCAATCCATCCACATTAATGCGAGCCTTGGGTAGGATTCCCTATATGCATTGTCTTTGATCATTGTCTATGCGGATGTGATGTACCACCCTCACGGGTGGGTATGTGATACTTTGTATCTTGGCGTGTATGTTTGCGCTTCTTGACTAGGTAGGCCCGAGGGAGGCGGGGTAAATGACCCCTTCACTCTTCTTTGGAACCCAGGCTTCGGTTGCGGTGTCATGTGGAGAGCCACATATATCGGCATGGCTGGTATGGGGAGAACTCCTGTTTGTATCACGGTGGGTGTATGCGGTATCTCACGAGTAGGGGGGCGTCCACGGTGGTATCGAGCAATGTTCTTGGAGACCAAGAGCAAAAAGCAGCCATGTTCCCGATAGTACTAACTTGATAGGATCCTTAAACCTCGAAAAGTGGGAAATTGTTTTTCTCATTTTTGTGGTAGATGCTAAGCTAGTAATGAGTTAAAATGGATAAAAAGCGTAAAAAGACTAAAATTGGTGAGCCAACATCCAAAAAGTAGGGTGGTCTCACCGTCAGCGCCGAGGACAGGAAATGAGATTTTCATTTTTAGGGTTGGAAATAGCGTGTGAACATTAAACTAAACACACCAAAAAGTTGTAAATTCAGGTAAAATAGCTTGATAAATCTAAATTAGAGCTAAAAATCGATTAGAATTAGCATGTTATATGTTCCAAAAGTACAAAAATTTAGTAGTGGGTCCCACCATGTCTCTACGTCGGCGCCCGGGGGACGGGAAATGACTTTCTCATTTTGGATTTTGGGCATAGCGTCATGAACCTGCTAGTAGGTGTTTTAGGCGTTTTAAGCACCCCAAAAGGTAGTTTAAAAGTTGACCTAAAATTGACCCCTATAAATAGACCTAGATCCCTCCCATTTCGCGTTAATCCCTTAGAGGTTTACTCGTGTTGCCAAAGGCGATTTTCTGGCTTCGGCTCCGTCGACGGCAAGTAAAATGATGGCCGCACAAAGCAGACTGCTTGCCCGGAAGCATCGTGGGGCCCGAATCCTCAACGCCCGGTGGTTACGGCATCTTTGGGAGAATCCTTCAAAACGCCTTTTAGGAAGGCGAATCTTCTTCGGCGAAGATGCGAGGATCGGATCGGGCGACCACCGAGAGATCATAGGCGGCGGCCAGGCCGGACATCATGCATCAAATCCTAGAAGGAGATCGCGGTGGAGGAGGAGAGGACCGGGAGCAAAGGGATCGGAGAGGGCAGCCAATAAGCGAGGAGCAACACGGCCCGAGACCCTGCGGGAGGAGGAGCAAGGGAGAGAAGCGGCAAGCAGCGAAGCTCACGGGATGAAAAAGGCGATCTCAGATGCTTCATCGGCAAGTATGAAGCCAAGAGTGCAGCGGGGGCTTGAAGGGCAAGCCGGGAAGACGACGGAGCCGGCCCGTGAACCAAAGAAAAAGCCAAAGCCATCAAGGCAGGCGGCAAGGAAGAAAGTTGTGAAGGTCGGCAAAAGCGGGCGGTGGGTCCCGTCATCAACGAACCAACAGGCGGCAGACCCGCCCTCACAAGCGACTCGGACGAGGATTACGTCCCAACTGGAGGGGGGGCGAGCTCTTCAAAACCCCGCCCCGTGGAGAAGGGGAGGTACCCGGCGAGGAGTGGCACACGAGGAAGATCGGTCCGGCGGACAGAAGCCCCCACCTTTTCCAGCGTGGGATAGGGTTAAAGCCCGCGACCCTGGCGGGGGGGCGTGCGTGATAGACCGGTCAAGGTCTATCGAAGAAGATCAAGGAACTGCTTGGCATTACATGGTGAAGTGGGAGGCATACAATGCCTACTACTCGAGAGCCGGAGGGGTAGAACAATCGAAGGCGGACATCCAGGCAAGAAGTCCGGACAAGCAAACCCACCGCCACCCAGGCCCAAGCCTCCCGAGCAGCACCGGGTAAGCGGAACAAGAAGAAGAAGTTGGAAACGAGCTCTCAAGGAGATCCGCCACTTCGAAGAAGTTCACGGACTCTTGATCCCGGGCGCCGTTCAGCGGTTAAAGTGAAGTCATGCGGGGAATACAACACGGACATGCGCAGTAGCAGAAAACGAAATGTTGTTGTGCCCTACGAGGAGGCGGCGAGAGGCAAAAATAGTGCAGCATTTTGAAGATTCAGCGGCACGCACGGTGCAGCGAGAAAGAGGGTTACCCTCATGAGGCAGGATATGTATCTTACCCAGGCACATCAAGGGAGAACGGCCTTGAAACCTTTTTGTAAATAATGAACATTTTTGCTAATATAAAAATTTTTGTGTAAATAAAGTGCGGATCTTGTTTAGATAAGTTAAGATATCGATTTCTAGCTTTTGTTTTAGTTAAATTGGAGCTTTTGAGCAAAATTGAGGCGATGTCTCACCGCGTCGCGCCGGGGCGAAAAATGAGATTCTCATTTTGGGGAATTTTGAAGCATAGCGTGTGAACTATACTAAAAAGTGCCAAAACAGCTCAAATCGACCAAATAAAGGGTCAATTCTGCCTAACTTTCGGCGAGTTTAGTGGAATTACAGCCTTAGATCACTTAAATTGAGTAAGCCCTAGCCCAATTAGGACCCATGTCTCACCGCGTCGGCGCCGAGGGGAGAAAATGAGATTCTCAAAATGCGATCAGGCATAGCGTGTGTGACCCTCACCTAATTATTTTCACCAAATGATCTCGGTTTCTTTGCAATAGGTTCATTAGTGTTCTTAGCATGCTTTAAACCAAAAATTAGCCTCCAAACACTCAATTGCACCTCCTAATAGGTCGAAGAATCGCCCAACTCGGTGAATTCTAGGTCATCCAAAATTAGGGTTTTCCACTTTTCTATAAATAGGTCCATCATTTTTCATTTGGCA
Source organism: Isoetes taiwanensis (assembly GCA_021234155.1). Lineage (NCBI taxonomy): Eukaryota > Viridiplantae > Streptophyta > Lycopodiopsida > Isoetales > Isoetaceae > Isoetes > Isoetes taiwanensis. The sequence continues at coordinate 2,858,604 of JAJEKV010000066.1, read as the reverse complement.
CCACTGCAAGTTTGCTCTCCCTTTGCTTGGCGATCTTCCAGCTCCACGAGAGGCATACGCATCCGTTTGATACTCCCTTCCTTGCTAGATCAATGGCCCGCTGCTGACTTGGTGGGTAATTACGGCCGGTGCCCATCTTTCTGAGGCGGATGTCAGCGACATCTTCAGGAGTCTTCGAGAAGAATTAGATGTGCAAGCTACTTTAAAGCGCAACCCTTGACATATAGACAAGTCCTAGCGAGTTCCAAGCTAGGGTAGGACCCTCCTTGTCCAGGTCCCCCCCTTGCATAGGCTATTTTGTCCCCGCCCATCCCTTTGACCTTGGAGGATGTCCCCAACATCGCCAATACCTAACCAACAAAGCGCAAAGGCTGCCGGACTACATGGTCTGACCATAGCAGGACCAAGTACTTCTCCTACTGACATAGCCATTTTCTTATCCGTAGTGCGAAAACCCAATGGGGCAACCTCTATCCCTCCGGTGGAGGTGGACCCCATAGCGATCTTGAGGAAAGAAAGCGATCGTCTGCAATATCGACAAGCGAGGAAGGAAGGCGAAGAAGAGAGTCCGGCGACAATAAGTACCGCGGGCTCGACTTCGGAGGAGGAGCGGCAACAAAGCGAGCGAGGAGATGGCGAACTTTAAGCGAGCGTGAGAACATGGGGATTGCTCCCCACTCGGGCTAGGCATCACAAGCCTAGCCCCAATCATCATCGGAGAGGAGTATCTACTCCTCGGCGACATCGAGAACCTTTGCGAGAGAGAGGGGCTCAGTGGAACCCGAACTACTCCACCAGACGGCGGTGGACAGGCGATTTCAAGGGGCGGACTTTTGATCCAAGTGAGAGAAAGACACTAAATATTATATACTTTTAAATATAATCCCTCTGGCACTCTGATAAATGTCTTGTTGATGCATTTCGCTTATTGCACAACTATGCCAATCCGTGGGACAACCACAAGCAAAACAAGAAAACTAACCATATACCTCCATCAATTACTTGTGTATGCGGCTAGAGGCCTAGGCTACAGTGTGAACAGGGACCTCCACCCAGACATCATGGAAGAAGCAGACCCTGTAGGGGAGGCACCTCAGGAAATACCAAACCTGGAGAAGGCCGGAAAATGGAACCCATGACTACACGCGCTCTTTGCTAGATAGGAGATATAGCGGTAAGGGCGGAAGTTCAGCCGGATAAAGGAAGTGTTCATCCTGGATTGCACTCGGGCTTGGCCGGGCATGCTCGCATAAGCGTAAAATGTCGACTTCTGTTGTCACGGTCCAAGAGGGCAATGGCACTTGACACGATTCGACGCCGCCATACCCTATCGGCGTCGGCGAGATTTAGTGGTCACAGCCCTTACATCCGACCCGGGGTGGAAAGGCTGGTGAGAGCCTTCTTGGATTTCGTCGACAAGCGTCATCGAGGAACTTGGGTCATTCGGTGGAGCGACCCAAAGTTAAAGTTCCTTGAGGACAACCGTCTTATCGGCGATTTCAAGATTAGTTAGACTCTTGATCCAGGAGACTTTTGTACTAAATATTATATAATATAAATATAATCCCTCTTGCACTCTTAAATGCCTTGTTGATACATTTTTGCGCCACAACTATGCCAATAAGCGTAAACAATATAAAGGAAACAAGAAAACTAACCATATAGCCATGAATTACTTGTGGATGCGACTAGAGGCCTAGGCTCGGGGAGAACAACAACAAAGAGACATCATGGAAAAAGAGACCCGCCTAGACCACCTCGGCAAGGGAACCTATTTGAAGAAATGGAACCCATGATTCGGAGGAGGAGATATCCCAGATGAGGGCCGGACCTTGGCGGATAAAGGCTACGCGGCCTAGCCTGGCGGGAGGCGGGTTCGGTGGGCAGCTCAATTGCCACAAGCATCTTCTCGGGAAAAGCGAGGAAGGGACAAGAAAGAAGCAAAGAGATCCCCAGTTCGGATTCCTCAGAGCTCAAGCTCAGACTCGGACTCAGGCTCAGGAAGAGGAAGAACAGGCCAGGACCGAACAGATGGAAGGCAAAGGGTTGGGAAGAGGGAAGGCGGTGGAAAGTTATATTGAAGAGGCTGAGCGATGAGATTAGCAAGTTGGTGAGGGCAATAAACCCTAAAACGATGCTCGAGCGGAGTGCAAGGCTATAAGCTTGCAAGGCGGGACCTGGAGAATAGCGAGGCGAGAAGCGGCGGTATTTTGAGGACAAAGGCAAAGCATCGAGGAGCTATAGCCCTAGGCGGCAAGCCGAGGTCGGCTAGAGCCCCATATGGTGGCAATCGGGGAAGCGCGAGCGAGAAGAAGCGGGTGTTCTTCAAGGACAAGCGGGGAGGATCAAACTACTCCAAAGCGGTGCGATCCTTTTACGAGCTATACCCAAGGAAAAAAGGGAGTGCATGGAGAAGCGGCTTTGCCCGGATGCTTCGGCCGAGGCCATAGAACAACAATTGCCCCTATGTCATGAGTGCGGCACTAAGCGAGGTGGGAGATTGGGACATCACTGTCTGATGGCGGCTGGCCCAGTAGCCGAGACTACATTGGGGGTGAGTGTCATATCTTTGCATAATAGATCTGAGAACAAGCGAGAGAGTCAATACAAGGTAATTTCCACGGTAGGGAAGGCCAAGGCCAAGTCTTTCATAGTCTGATAGATTGAGGGAAGTAGCCATAACTTTCGTCCCCAAGAATGGTGCAAATGTTGAAGTTAGAAGCCCTTGAAGTCGAAGCCGAGACCCGTTGTTTTAGCAAGTGGTAAAGGCAGACAGCAGGCAAGAGGATCAATTTCGACATCAATTGCAGGAATAAACATCCGGAAATGAAGTAATGGGCATTGGCAAGTATAGCTTGATCTTAGGAATGGAGTACCGGACCGGCAGGGGCCATCATTGATTGTGGAAGCGGAAAGTGACCTTCCCAGCAGCGGCCCGGCCATTATTGAGATCTCGGGTAAGGAAGTTGTTCCCCATCATCGGTGTATGTCTTCTAAGCGGTTTGTTCAAGTCAATCAAGAGCAGCGGTAGCATACATCTTCAAGCGAGATCGGGCGGTCAGAAAGAAAGCAAAAGAGACAAGGTGCCGGTAAGTTGCGAAGCAAATAGCCCTAGCGATCCGCGAATTCCATGATCTCTTTGGGATGAGATCGAGGCACCTCCTCCTTCACGAGTCGAGTGCGAGATAGCGGGCAGGAGCGAAGCCCACAAGTAAAGGCTCCCTCTACGAATGCGGCCGAGGAATTGGCCGAGCTAAAAAGCAATTGTAGGAGTTGCTCGACCTAGGCTTTATTAGACCTAGTGTCTCGCCATTTGGGCGCCCATCCTTTTTTGTCGAGAAGAAGGATGGCGGTTTGAGGATGTGCATAGACTATGGGCGGTTGAACAAGCACACCATCAAAAACAAGTATCGCTTCCCGGTCGGATGACTTGATGGATCAGCTTCAAGGAGCAAAGGTCTTCTCAAAATCGATTTAAAGGTCGAGGATATCATCGGATCAGGATAAAGGAAGAAGATATTCATAAGGCCGCTTCGGGGGCCTTGGTATGGACATTATGAGTTCGCGGTAATGCCTTTCCCGACTTATCGAGCAGCTCGACAGCGTTCATGAGGCTCATGAGCGATATCTTCGAGGAGTTCTTAGACACCTTTGTGATAGTGTTCTTTGATGACATTTTGGTGTATAGCAGATCCTTGAAGACCACGTACAACACTTAAGGAGGGTGCTTTCGAAAAGTTGAAGAGGCACCGGTTATGCGCCAAAGTTGTCCAGTGTCGCCGCCATGGAAAAGGTGGAATATCTTAGTCCGCGTGATATCGGTGAAGGAATTTGCCGGACCCTTTCAAGATTGAAGCCTTAGTCATTAAATTGGCGGCATACCGAAGAATGTGCATGAGGTGAAGTTTCCTCGGCCTAGTGAGGGTACTCTGAGGAAGTTAAGTGAAGAACTTTGCTAAGATAATGCCCCGCTAACAGAACAGCGAGGGCGGAAAAAGTGAAAAGATTGGGTAGATCATTGGCACAAAAGCCCAAAAGGGTTTTGAACATTTGAAGGAAGCCTTAACAGCCCCGTCTTAACCTGCCCGGACGCGGAGAAAGATAAGCTTTGGCGGATGGGAGTAAGATAGCTATAGGTCACGGTCTCATGCAAGAAAGGCGTGTAGTAAGCGTCCGACTCCGGGAAGATGAGCAGCCTTGGCTACCCCCGCATGATCAAGAGCTACTTCAATGCGGTTGTCGGGGCATTAAAATTTGGAGGCATTACCTTTTGGGAAGAAAGTTCCAATTGGATACAGATCATCGAGCCTCGGTATGTATTTTCACGTAACCACACCTCAACTTTGTAACCACACCTCCGAGAGAAGGTGGATGGAGTTCCTTGAAGAGTATGACTTTGATATAGTCTACAAGCGGGGAAGCTCAATGTGGTAGCGGATGCGCTTTCAAGGCATCGACAACTAGAGTGCATTGCAATGCAATTTCGGCGCTTTCGGTGACTTGGGGAAGAAGATCGAAGAATCCTTGCCAGCGGATGTCGACTTCAAGGAAGTTTGGGCAAGTTTATGTGAAAAGCAAAACAGATAAGGGCGGGAAGCCTTCAAAAATTTTAAGAAGGAAGGTAACCTATTATATCATAAGAACAAGTTGTGTGTGCGGAATCTTGGGTAAGGAAGTTGATCCTCCATGACACACCAGCAGTCCAATAGCCGGCCATGCGGGATTCATGAAAAATATATTTCAAAGTGCAGCTTGGCGGCTATTATTGGCCAGGAATGAAGAAGCGGAGATGCTTCGCTACATCAAGGAATGTCGGCTTTGTCGACCAAGCAGAAACGAGCGACGAATTCGGGGAGCTTTGGAGCCCTTAAGCGGTGCCCAAGCGCTAAGTGGGAGGTCATCGGCATGGATTTCATCACGGGGCTTCAAGGGCGGTAAGAGGAAGGATGCTTTGATGGTAGTAGTCGACAAGTTGTCAAAAATGGCACATTTAGGTGCCTTGCGGGGACTCTGAATCTGACTATGGATACAACAAAGCTCTTCACCAAAGAGATCTTGAGACTTCATGGTATGCCAAGGGAGATTATCTGCGCGGGGATCGAAGTTCATGGCGCCTTTTGGCAAGACCTCTTTGCGACCATTAGGGCGAAGTTATCCATGAGCCGCGGTATCATCCTCAGACGGATGGCCAAAAGCGGAGGCGGACCAGCGAAATTTTGGAGGACATGCTCTGAAACTATATGCGGAATAAGCAAGGTATGTGGGAAGAATTTATTCACTTGAAGTCGAGTTTGCATACAATAGCACCAAGCAGGAATCATCCCAAATGTCGCGTTTATGATCAATTCGGCTATCAATGCCTAACTCCGGACACTTGGCACAATCACATGTCAAAAGTAGAATCTCCACGGCACATGTTGGCCAATATCACGGCGGCTTCGTGGAAGAAGTGCGAGGATATCTCCTAGCGGCGAAGTCGGCGTGAAAAGAGCATCGTAAACAAGCATCGAGCAAGTCGAGGAGAGTTGAAGTTGGCGACAATGTGTGGCTCAAGATCAAGGTGAAGCGGTGGCTTCGGGATCGGGGAATTGCAAGAAGCTTGCTCAAGGTGGGCTGGACCTTTCAAGATAATCAAAGAGAATAGGTAATCAATCCTACTGATTGGATCTACCAACACACCTAAAGATTCATAAGGTCTTCCACGTCGGTTTGTTGAAGAAGCACACTCCAAATCCAGACGAAGTCTTGGACACTCAACGTTGTTGGAAATGGCGGAGGAGGAGGCTGGAAATAGTTCGAAATTGATTCTTGATAAAGCTTTCAAGAAAACAAAGGAGATCGGAGTTTCTCAATATTTGGTCAAGTGGAAGCGCTTGCGGTGGAAAACAGCGGCGTGGGTACTTAAGAAGGATCTATTAAGCGGTACCCACAATTCATGGAGCAATGGGGGCGGCAAGGTCATCTCGAAGAAATCATTTCGGGCATGTCGATTGGTGTAGATTAATTCTATGTGTAGTTAAGAATAATCTACATGCAACCTATGCTAGGTATGGATTGCATGCGTTGTTCCCGCAAATGATGAGACCTTCTACGGCGATCTCTAGGGGGCGTGGTGTAATGTCGATGTAGGCATGGACAGCGTTTTTGGAAGAGTGGAAGGTAGATTAGAAAAGTCTACTTGTTTCCCGCGGAAGTAGGCGACCTCGAAGAAAGGAGGACATGGAAGGATGCATTCATAGGAAAAGCACCTCTAGACCCATATATGCTTTGATAGGAGGAATCCTTCAAGCCCCCATCACGGGAAGGACCTATCCTCCCATTTGGGCAACTAGGGTGTAGGCATGAGAGGCATATAGGCATTTAGGTATTTGTCTCCTCGGCCATTATGGAAGATTCATCCTCTTCCTCACTTTGGGAGATTAGCCATGCATCCATGTAGATAGGTGGGGTGGTCACCATATAACCAAAATTTTATTAATAATTAAATGGTACTAGCGTAGTGTCGGCCTGAGGCCAATAGGGCTCCGGAGGGGCAAGGAGGTCGAGCTTCGAAGACTTGCAACACAAATTTTGTTGGAATGTGTTGCAAGGAATCAAAAATACCTCGGATGTTAATTTGAATTTTTGATAAACTTAGTGCCATGATAAGTGAATTATTGGGTAACTTTGTTTTAATGATGTTGTGAATTGATAAGTGATTTCATAATATAATCATGTAATAATGTTCTAAAAATATTACCTTAAGGTAATGTTAATAAATGTGTAAATGATATAGTAGTATATTGTATGTATCGGGGTGATTGCGAGGTTAGGAAGTTCCCAAGGTGGGGGACCCCCGATCTTTGCGGACGACATCAATTCAAGGGGAGAATGTGGCGTATCTTGTCTTGTCCCGGGGCGTGCGCCACGCCCATCAGCGTCTGTAGCGTGCATGAGCGCATAGCCAAGTGGGTAGCCCTAGGGGCAACTTGCTAGAAATGTGCATTGGCATTAATGTGCACATTTACCAATATACACATTAATGTGGGCACACATTTCCATATGGACACCTTATGCCAAGTGGGCCATACCCATAGGTGCAATTAATGTGCACATTCTTAATGTGCACATTCATTAATGTGCACATTTCCATGTGGGCACATTTTGCCACCTAGCCATTAATGGCAAGTGGGCCCATTCCCAATTATCCCACATGCCAAAAGGGGATAATTGGAAACCCTAACCAACCCCCCCATGTCTATTTAGGAGGAAACCCTAACTTGCCCAATTTAGTTTCTAGGGCTTTAGAACTTTGTTTTGGCTGCCTCAAGAGCCAAAGGCCGCCTCCCAGAACTCTGCTGGGAGGCCCGGACCCTTAGTTTCCCTTGATTGGCGTTTTTTGGGATGGTGGGAGCTCGGGGTCGAGGAGGAGTCCCTCAAGGATGGGGTATTTAGGCAATTTAATGGCTTAAACCCTCTTTTAGTTATAAAATCGGTAGGTTTAGCCTATTAAATTGCCCATACTAACCTTCTAGATCTCTAGGTATCGGACTCTAACTAAAGAACCTAACTCTATGATATAGATTAGATCTTGTTCTTTAGTTCTCTTATAAATGTATGTGGAGGATGTATCTCTATGAACTCCTTGTATTGGGAAGGGGGTAGAGACCTAAAAAGCTTGGTAGTGGATGCTCCTAGATTAGCCTCTCTAGCACCATATAGATTAGGCACATGTGTACAAGAACCACACACAGGTTGTGGGTGAAGGGACTAGGCGGCTAAGAAGGAGGTTCGTGTCTGACTCTTGAGCGATCCCTCACGGTGTGTAAGGCCCTCACAGGGGATCATTGTGACTAGGTCTAATGGCTTGCCAGCGAGTGTGGGCAAGGCATGGGCTCGACACCCGTGAAGTGGGGTTCACTTTCCATTGGGTTCGGTCGAATAAGGCGGTGGCTCTCTAGTCTCCTTAGTCGGCATGTAGATCTCTGGAGGGGTGATCCTGCTGCCCCCATCGGACACAGGGGAGATGTAACCCGGGGAATAGCCCTTTCGGCTATGCATCCGTGAACTCTGAGTCAAGTCTCAACACTTTTCAACCTACTGCAAAAGTGTGCACAGGAGGCGGATGGGTGGACTACCCATTGCCATGTTCTTATGCCGCCAAATCCATTGTCATGAATGCATGCCAATGAACTCACGGAGACCCAAGCTTGTCGGTCCATCACATTTATGCGAGGCCTTGGGTAGGATTCCCCTATATGCATTGTCTTTGATCATTGTCTATGCGGATGTGATGTACCACCCTGCGGTGGGTATGTGATCTTTTTATACTGGCGTGTATGTTGCGCTTCCGCAGCTGGGTGAGCCCTGAGGGAGGCGGGGTAAATGACCCCTTCACTCTTTCCCTTTGGAACTGGGACTCGGTTGCGGTGTCATGTGGAGAAGACCTGTATACGGCATGAGCGGCTGGTATGGGGGAGAACTCGTGTTTGTGCGGTGGGTGTCACAGGTATCACAGTAGGGGGCGATCCCAATTACGAGTCCTAAACCTTGACATTCTCGTCTCGTCGGCTTTGTCTCCCTCGTCCTCGTCGTCTTTCTGCTTCCATTTGTCTTCCTCCCCTTGAAATGCTCATGAGCGAGATCCGGTATGGCCAAATGGTTTCAACCATGTCCTTATTTCCAACCACCGGATATAGGTTTCATTCCAAGCTGCATAGCCCCTGAGAGAAACGGGCCATTCATGTACCACTTTCGCATACAATTTGATCTTCCTCGACCAAGGCGGTTATGAAGTACTTGATAACTCTTGGCGGATAGGAATTCTATGTATAGGACTGTCGCACCATCTTTTTGACTTTGTCCATAGATGGAACATCCTCCATAAATCTGCCCCCTTCTAGGGGTTCCATACGCTCTTGAGATCATGAACTGTCGAGATAATGATGTTAGCTAGACCACCACTTATCGGGGTCTATAGCCGATCTTGAAATCAAAACCAAAACTATATTGGCAAAGCTTGGTGCCTTGACAAAGCCAAGTCTACACTCATGATCAAGTTAGTATATGGAGTACATGATCTTGTTGGTGAAGTTAATATCGGTGCCCATTGGGAGGCGGCGTTTATACGATTGCGGCATGCAAAAGACAAAGGCCCGAAAGTATCTAGGTCGGTCATGTCGGACCGCGTCTTGTACCCTTTGCTCTATGTCGGCTTTGTCATAAAAAGGGTGGGGTCTTGATCATATTGATGGCAAATAGTGCCCACGGGTCAGTGCGGTTCGGACCACCAAATCCCTTGTGTCCCAAAGTTACGAGAAATGGGGGGAGCTATCGTCGACCTTAAATGGGACCACCTCGAATCCAAGCTTCCTCTTCAGAATTGCCCATATGCGTTCGGGGAAAGGAAGGGTTTTGCGTTAAGCTTCAGCTTGGTGTTGATGTAGGGTTGACATAGACGGTTCAATTCCTTCATGTCTTCCTCATCAAGGGCAACCTTTTTCCTTGTAATAATCAAAATCATGGTATTCATTAGATTAGCGTTGCGAGAACTCCGTGATGCCTTCTTCTAACGCCATCTTTGTCTCTTTAGGGCGTGGCATAATCCTTTCGTCTGCATTTTAGAACTCCTAGTCTTCCTTAGCGAGGATTGTTCCATCAAGATTACGCCTTGTAGGTCAAGCGTTTCTTTGTCAGGTGAGGCCACTGTATCCTCTTCATGAGCTGCTTGTCGAACAACTTGGGGTCGGCACGGATGGAAATTCTCCATTGTTGTCCTTGACTTGCCTCTTGTCCATTGAGCCCATATCTGGGTCCATTTCTCGGGCCAGCCCGGTGCTAAGAATGAGGTCATATTGGTCACGAGAGAGACTCCCTGCCTTTCCTTGGTGTTCTCTTCTTCTTCTCCTCTTCATCCTCTCCCCTCATCATCTTCACGGCCCTCGGTGAGAACATATCTGCATAGTTTTCTCAAAGGTCTTCCACTTATCGAGGAGCCCATTTTCCTTTAGGACGAGGACAACCCAATGCTTTCCCTTTGTTGCCTGGCGTGTATGATCACAGTCGGGATAAGGGCTGCATTCGATCAATGTACCAATGTAGGAGCATGAAAGTATCTACAAACACCCAAGGTAAATAAATAGTAGCCCCAAAGTAGAAAAAATTAGACATTCGGGGTTTCTCGGCTCGCATGGTCGAGAAAGTTCCATGAATATCTAATTTTCTTTTACTTCTACGGGTTTTTTCGACTTCATGAGTCGAGAAAGCTCTACATCCTTTGATTTTACGTGTTCCTCACGGCTTTCGGTCGAAACCCGATGATGTCGAGTCGAAACCCGGTGATGTCGGAAATGTTAGGATGGTAGGGAACTTTCGACTTCGGAGTCGAGAATGGAAAGAATCGAGAGAGTTATTTACCTTACGTAGCTGGCACTCGGTTGCTATTGTGTTACAGCGGTGGCTAATCTTTGGCCCGGTTCGGTTCTTGGCGTCTCCTGAAAAGAACTCGCACTCTCGCTTGGCATATCTATCCTTGATCGCTGCGGCACCTCCTTCTCAAATGCGCAATACTTGCGCCGCCCTCACTGAATCTTTGGCCGTCCACTACCGAACCGGGGCGTCTTTTCCCGCCGGGTCTTCCTCGGACTTCGGTGAACAAGCGGCCCGGTCGATCGTCACTAAAAGGTATGACATCCTTGAGGCATTGGATGCAGCGGGGATGTCGCACCATCGGGTTGAATCTCCGGCATGTGTCTTTGGATTAAATTCACGTGGTTGAACAAGGCGGCATCTCGGTGCGGACCTTCCGAGGCGTCGATGTCAAAGGCGGCTTGTGTGCTATTCCCAGCGGATATCTTGAGCCGGCCAGCTCCATTTTACGTGCCCCTCTGCGTGAAATCACGATGCGCTCATGCGGATCCATTGGTTGGGGAGTCGACCATATCTTCGTCTCCTTCATCATCGATTCCTCCGAGTGTGGTGTCATCTTCTCCATCTTTGGTCTTGTCGGGACTTTTTACGTATGAACCACAACTTCCCTCCCCAGCTGCCGAGTGTTGTAGAGTCTTGACGCGGTAGAAAGTGAAGCTCCCGTATTGAGCGGTTTTCCCGACTCACGGAAATCTCCATTTCCAAGCTCCACGGATGTTAGGGTTTAGGCCTCCTTCATCCCTTTCGGATCCTTCCACCCAAAGGTTACGACAATTTAAAAGCGCCTTCCTTTTTGGGGTGCCCACCGTCTTGCTCATGGAAGAGTGAGAATAATTTGGCCGATAATTTTTTGGTGTGATAGAACTTACTCTTACGGCGGTCTTCGACATGTAGTGTTAGATGCTTTGAATGCAGATGGAGATGGACAAGCACAACACCGATTTTCTTGTACTTGTCTCAGGGCTCTTCTTGTCCCTTTGGTGGAGAAACAGATCTTTCTCCTTCCCACTGGCGATACCTCGACATACCACCAAGAATGCTGGTGTGTCAGAAGCTCGTCTCCGGTCCGATGGCCGAAGAAGCGGAGTTGACCCGGTGATCACTAGTGAGTCGCGGTGAATCTTTGCAAGGCGAAAGGATGGATCGGTTAAGGTATTCCGACCAAAGAAAAACCTCGAGCTCACACGAGGGCCCGTCTTTTCTTCTTGCTGCGCTAGAACCGGCATCCCCTCCAGGCACCTTCGCTTCTTGGGGCCGAATTCGCCATGTCTGTATGCCCCCTCATCCTCTTCTGCTTTCGAACCCATACGTAAAATTAAGTTTCCTCCGTAGCGTTTGTAAGTTTTAGGACTGCATGTAAAAAGTCGCGTGTTCTTTAATTTGAATTTAAGGACATGCAATTATTTAAGAAAAAAAAAAGCGGGCTAAAGTGCAACCGCGGTCGCCTTTAGCCGCCAAACACTATTTCGAAATTGAATCACATCAAGGGACTTAGTGGCGGGCGTGGTTATCTTCAACTGCGGCATTGGCGACCTTGAGTTAGAGATGAGCATCGGTATGCGACCAGGAATGGCGCAGCCTTGGTAAAAAGCTATAACGGCGCCATGCTTTGTGTGTTTTTCGACGCTGGCGTCTATTACAGCGGTTGATTTGATCGATGAGCCGCAGACTAAGGTAGGAAGCGGAGAGGAGCTGCCAAACTGCGGGAACTCTACCTTTGCTGCGCCATGGAGCGGGGATACTAGCGAGAATCAGCGATGATACAAGTATTGAATGCGAATACACTCTTGATGAGGCAAACGGGAAGAAGCAAAGACTCTAGGTGAGGCTGCGGGATCCGTGTCTGATGGCCCAAAAGGAATTCTAGCGTGAAGAGGTGAGTTTGAGATGCCTATGTTATTTGGCTTGTAGAACATGCCGTCGTGTTTAAATAATGGAGCTGCTGATAAGCTCGGCCAGTTCATCGTTTCCTTGTCCGGCATTTTTCAACCTTGAGAGATGATTTACTCACGGGTTGAGATGCTCGGCAAAGGAAACAATGGATCGAGGGGTAAAAACGATTCCGTTTTAGGTGTATTTTTCATGGAATGTTTTCTTGGAATGTTGTACATAGATCAGGCTAGGTCTAAGGCCGGGGAGATGCGGTTCAAATGCATCCTCTTGTAGTTAGTCGGAGGGGCCTCCACCCGGTCGGAACCACTCCTCTTAATATTGAGGAGGAAGATGGTTCGAAGGAGAGTAAGCTCGAGCGAGGCTAGAGCACTTGGGACTAAAAAGCGAGGAGAATACAAAGTCTGCGGTAGTTGTAGAGAATGCAAGCCTTGGCTTCCTCTACGTGGTTTCCTTGTGGTTGGTTGTAGAGGCCTCCACCCGGTCGAGCCCCTCCCTTCCGTGTCGTCGAGATGGTTGAAGGAAAGGAGAGTGGCTCGGCTGGTGAAAACTGCTACCACCTGAGGAGAATTGGGTGGTTAAAGATTCTCGCTTACTTGGTCGAGAATCATTGTTAACTCTGTCTACATTCTCGACTTCATGATAGAAATGCCTCCAACTCATCGAAGCTGGGATGGTATACATGGAGTCTTGGGTTGGGTAAGGCATTCCGACTTCATGGCCAGGAATGCATCTGACAAGCTACGTGGTTTCCACGTGGTTGGTTGTAGAGGCCTCCACCCGATTCGAGCCCATCTTAGCCATGATATTGGCCGAGATGGTTGGAAGAGCGGTCTTTGGCTGGGTAGAAGCCAACTAGCCCACGGGGAATTGGGTTGCTAAGAGTTGGCTGTGAGGCAGTCAAAACCACTTCCCGCCCAATATCGGGGAAGATAGTTTGAAGGAGAGTGGTTAAGGCCCCGAGGCCGACTAGTGGTTTCCATTGGGTAGCAAACTGGCGTTTTCGACTCAGAGAATTGGCCCGGGCGGCAAAACCACTTCCCTCGCAATCGGGAAGAGTTTGAAGGAGAGTGGTTAAGCGTCTGCGAGGCCTCACCCAACTCGGTCGGCGGCGGTCCTCGTGGTTGGTCGTAGAGGCCTCACCCGGATATTCGATGAGCATGGTTGATGAGCATGGTCGGTGGTGGAGAGCACTGCTTACTGCACAAAGGGCCATTGGGGAGGGTATGACATTCTCGACTCGCAGTGGGAAAGCTACCCGGCGAGCTTAAAAAGAATGTGGAGCGTTAGGTAGGCTGTGTGCAATGATCGAATCGCGAGTCGAGAATCCCTCAACCAGCCAGCAGGTCGAGTGTACACTCCCTCTTCTGCCGCCTCGCGTGAGTCGAGAAGTTCTCGACTGGCGAGAAGAAAGAACATACTTCTGGCTGTTGGCAAGTATTCTCAACTTCGCCCTCCCTTCTGCATGTCTCTGGTGGAGGAGGATATCTTTGTGAGTTAGAAATGCGGATTTTGTGAAGCAATTCCTATTCTTAGTTCTTAGTGGGAGAAAAACATTCCTAGTAGGGTTACGTTATGAAGCGTTCTTGAGGCGGTTTAGCTATATCTTTTGTGAATCTCTCCTAGTAATGTTACGTTAATGCTGCAATATCTTACTTCTAACACTGTCTCATTGATTTCTATCTCGGTTGCTTGCTACTACTCTTACCACTATTCTCACTTGTGCACGTACAATGTATTCAATTCAACCACAAGCAAGAAAAAGATAACAAAACAAAAACAATACAAAAGGAAAGCAAATATGAGAGATTAGTGAGATTAATGAGAAAGCAGAAAACAGTGGAGACAAATGAGATTAATGAGAAAGCATAGAGCGATGAGAGAAATGAGATAAAAAAAGGGTTTGATATTACAAAAACATACACGGAAGATTTCTTTGGATGAGGAGGAAGCTCCGTGTTCGATTCCATGTGGATGCGATCGTTTACAAAGCGTGAATAAGGATTTGTCGGTATGAATTGTATCGAGGGATTAATAAGAGCCTCTAACATGAGAATATAAGTAAAAATGCGATAAAGGACTTCTGAGAAAACTAAAAAGCGTAAAAAAGGCCTCACTTTCTTCTCGAGGCGATGCGCCAGCTCGAACACTCAATCTGTAGCGAAAACTTGATTTATTTGGAAGCGTCGATCCGTCGACCAATTTCTTTGTCATAAGATGGCCTTGGAATGGCTCGGTTCGATCGTCGCTGATCGGGCTTAAAACAAGGAAAATCTGAAAATTGATTGATGTCGGAGAAAGCGAGGGGAGGAAAGAATGGTCGGAGGAGGAAGAGGGTCGCGATTAATTACGGCTGCACCCTCTCGGACTAAATAAAAGATGCAATAATAAACCATCGCGTGTAGGCCATGCCCTCCATGGCGATGGCGGTCGCGGGTTCTTGACATGGCCAGCTTTCCGACCTCGAGGGTAATGGCCATGGCAAAGATAATAAAGGTTATGTTATATGTTTATATATGTTATCTTATGTTTATATATTTTAATATGGTTTCAATGGTTGAATAGTTTCAATGGTTATATATGGTTACAATGTTTACATATGGTTTACAATGAATATGGTTGTATGGTTTAATATGGTTATATGATTTTAGTTAATATGGTTGTATGATTTAATATGGTTTAATATGGTTATATTTAATATATGTTTGTATGGTTTTATATGGTTCATATGGTCATATTTGTGGTGTTTGGGGCTATATGGTTTTAATGTGAGCTTTTTTCATTCGGGGGACCATGTGAGATAGGTAAAATGGAGCCAAAGGATCCAGTCGAGAGACCATTGCCCTAGGCTCCAATGGGAAGATGGGTTGCCTTTTTTGCACCCTTGCAACCCAGGGAGCCGGTATTCTGAGAGGGCATAATAAGCTGCGGTTGATCCATTTGATAGTGTGAATGATGAAAATTTTGGAGATGAACATCTTGGAGTTGGCATTGTGAAGCTTCTTATCGAAGTTGATACAATCATGTCGAGGAAGCTCTAGTGATTGCATTGTGTGCTTTCGGAGACTCTTTGGAGTCCCAAGCTTTCGGTTGAGATGCCAATTAGATATATTACACACAAGAATGGTGATACTCTAGAATGCCCTTCTTGAACTACACCCCAAGGCCCACAAGACCATGTGGAAGATTTGGTGGTCGATGAGCATCCTTTGATCACAAGGAAGAGGCTATGTTTTTCATAAAAGCGACCAAAAAGGGTGCCCAAGAGGCCTAGAAGTGACAAATATTTAGAAAGGGTGGAAAGTATGGCACCAACGGAGGAAAACCTAGAGGCAATTAGGGGTCAAAGTGTTTGCAACCCTAGATTGCCGGATCGATGCAATGTGGATGACCCTCGATGGATAATGGTCCCAATACATTGGGCGACTTCAAAAAGATAGGATTAATTTCATTTACTCCTTGTGTAGGAATTCGGCTATGATGAAAACAAGGGAGGCTACTATATCAATTGAGGGGGCATGAAGGTATGTATGAGAGCATTGAGATGGATTCTTGGGGTGAAACAAGTCTTCATTTCACAGATCTTGGGAGGCGGGGTTAGAAAAGGAGCCACGATTTGTTCCAACATGGTAATGCACTCACTTTGAAACCTAGAGCAAATACTCTCAAGGCCATTGCGGTCTTGAGAGCTTTGTGAGATACATGTCTCAATCTATGCCCCCACAAATTAGAAGGTGAGCAGAACCACGGTGTGCGTGAGTGGTGCAAGAATGTTGCCACAACACTATATCCAAAGGGTGCCTTGGGAGGTCAACTCCATCACTGGAAACTACTGGAGGTAGGCCTCTTTCTCAATCACATTTCAGCAAGTTATGGAGCACTCACTTCTCGGGGCGGTGAGTGTCCACAACATGCCATTCTCAAAGTGCAACACTTGCATTCAACTCAAGGATACACTTGCATCAACTGCAATAGAGAAAGAAAAGAATGGCAATTAGGGAGCAATTGCGAGATCACCAAAGGGACCAAATATCATGTAGAGCAGTTGTATTGGCGAGTGGAGAACATTTTCTGAGATGCAGCCGGACAAATTTTTGTGTATAATTCATGATAAGATGGACCAACACAAAGACTTTCTTGCAAGCTAGATCCTTTACCCAAAGCGTTGTCAAAAGCGCTTTTTAGGATGAAAGTAAATTACGGCGGTGTCTTAACACATGGTCATGGAACAGTACATATATGGTCATTTTATTGCTTGATCTATGGAGGGATGATCAAACTTCCATGTAGGCTCTATTTTCAAGTGTCGAGAACACTAGAAAGGATCGATAGAAAGGGAGGAGGTATTATCCGGCACAGAGGCACGATGTGATCCAGCGGCTTTGTTGAGATAAAAGCTCACATCAGGGTGTCGAGTGAATCAAGAGGACTTGTAATTTCCACAGCGAAATCGCGCTTTGCGAGGAGCTATGTGTTAGGTTGGACAAGCCGTTGGAAAACAAAGAATAGATGGATGTTTGGGGCAATGTCATACTTAGCCGGCCGGTGGGAAGTATTCAAAGTTGTGAGAAGTGGATTCGCCGATGTGGTTGGGCATGCGCTTGCTTGATGATATACTCTAGATGATTCTTTGAACTTTCTCCACGAAGCTCAAGAGAAAGCGTGACCACTCTCACGAACTAATGGATGTGTTTGAAAGGCGTGGAAGCCCCAACCCAATGGCTTTCTTGATGGATGTGAGGTTGGGGTAAAATGTTTGTAGAGGATACTTGCTACAGATGGTAAGGACAGGTTAGCCGGAGACACCTACAAAGCCACTTAGGTTAAGTTTTGGGTTAGGGATGGAGATACCAATCATGCAACAAGTGGAGACGGTGACAAGTTGTGGATGCACAGTACCAAGGTGCTCGAGTTGTGGCAAGGGAGTCTTTGCTGGTGAAGTTCTCATTCTAAAGAATGAAGCCAAAACCGCACTACCTCCCTTCAAGGTCAAGACTCTAGCCAGTAGTGTGAAGGGGCATCCAGGATTACATACTTGCCTTTGGGATGATGATGATGTTGAGAAATGGAAAGCACCTCCACTCTTAAAAAATCAAATGGACTCCCCTAATCCAGAATGCTTTGACTGACCATGTGGGAGGGAGCTAAGAAGCAGTTCTTGCAGTCCAAGGAGGAGGGTTCCTAGAGAACACTGGGAAAATATAGGGTTTCCAAACAG
>JAJEKV010000066.1:2553551-2711837 GCA_021234155.1 Isoetes taiwanensis | reverse complement strand
TTATTGTACTTCGTTCCAGTTACGTATTGCTTTAGAATGAGGAAATTATTAATGCATTTGAGAAAAGAGTCCGAGTTAGCTATGATTAAAAATACATCTGAAAAGTTTTTGAGGAGAAAAACTAACTGTAGTAATGATCTTGGACAAGCAAAAAAGAAAATATAAGTAAGCAATGATAACTACTAAGAATAATAATTGAAGAAGCGGCATAATTCGAGAATCTCAAGTATGTATAATCAAGTCAGCCATTACACGGATGGGGCTCACGAGAAGTTGTGGAAGCGATGGAATGGAATGCTAAGGTCAAATAACGATTCCTAACCATCTCAAAGCACAAATTATTGCTTTCATCTTCAATAACACAATAGCGGCAACATGCACATAATCGTGTCGTGTGGCAATTCGCGGCCGCTCGCATCTACTTGTCTCCATCAAGTAGCTTGTGGGACCTTTTTTCATGAAATGTTGTTGGATAGTGCGTGCCTTCACGAAAGTGATGATCCAGATGAAATCCCGAATATTTGACCTAGGAAGCGACCAAGTTTCAATGCTGGTTTAAGGTTTGAGTTGGCTCCATTTTAGGTGTGTGTGGTGTAGGAGGTAGGTGCATCGCGTGCATTTCATCTATGTTTTCAAGTAAAGCCCAACAATGTTGGGCATCTCTATACTACGTTGCTCTCATTCATGAAACATTTACGTAAAAAGCAACTTATGCTCGGCAATCTTTGGGCATCACTACTGGATTTATGGCCAAATGTAGTTGGAGTTTGGCTAATATGTACCTTTTCATATCATTGCACATATGCGCATATCATTTTATTAATTATTCAATGGGCTTTAGGCACAATTTGCCTAATTTCCTAAAAATTGATTTAATTGATTGGTTTTGACTTTGTGCATCACTATCTTGATCAAAAACTTGAATCAATGGACTACATGTTGGCTTTGGCCCACAGCTATACTATGTAAGTTGTGTTTGTAAACCTTGTCCTATGTGATCTACATCCCATAGGCGATTGGCCTCGATTGAATGATAATCCATTCTCATTCTCATTCTTATTTTGAGCTGGCTACACTTGTTCTTATGGAAAGCACTTTATTTACCCACCCTATGAGGGTATTCTTTTGAAAAAAGAAATTTGAAATCCATGCACACTTTAATAAAGGCTATGGGGTTGAGTTCCAAATAAAAGAAGCTTGCATAAAATGCTAGTAGTATTAATCATCCCAAGGCTTTGAGCAGGTTACGATGCATGAGTTGATGGATAGCGTGATGAACGTATGCCTTAATTATTATGAATGGAGATGAGATAGAAAATGCCACCATGTATTTCCATGCAATGGTGCTTCTCGGCATAAGTAGGCCATCATCACGGAGCATTTTGCTTCTGGCGAATACGGGCGCTGCTTGTTGAATCAAGGAAGCCCGAGGAATTGCATATTGGATTTGCCCTATCCCTGGGGAAATGCAAAATGGATAAATTGTTGTTGAGAGAGGCAATTTTTTTTCCCTTCACAAATAACTGACACAGCGAGGAGAAAAGCGTTATGTAGCGGACCATAAGCGGCCCTTTTACGTTACTGACTACATCACTAGATGGCCCACTTTGGGAAAAACATTTCCAACCATAAAAGCAAGCTAGAACCTCACGACAGTGAATTTAAGGGTAGAAAGATTATTGTTTTTATCATATTGACTTGCCAAGGACAAATTGGACATCTACATACTTGGGTGAACTAGCATTAGAATTAAAGATGTAATCTTAAAAAAACTTTTTAGTCAATGGTATATGGCATCAAGTCGAGGGCTTCCTTCAGAATTATTAGAGTAGGGCAAATTACGGTTGTTTGAGAACAAGCGATTTGACAAACATTCTTTTTTATTCATAGGAGGTTGTTTGTCGTGTGCTTCCCTAGGGTTCAAGGAGCAATTAAATCAAACATTCTGAGGCGGCATAATGCTATAATGAAGCTGTGTGTCCCATTAACTTGTTGATAATATGTCAATTTTGTGGGAAATTGTGCTACATACGTGGAAGTTGCCAGTGACTTTTTCCCTTCATATCTTTATTGTACAGATGTCTTGCAACTTTTGTTTCATGGAAAATGAAGAGAAAAAGCATTTAGTGTTAAATGCAAGTATATACATACTATATTTTGTCATAAAAGTGCAAGTATATAAAGAGCTCATTAAGAGAAAAAGCATTTAGTGTACATTGCAAGTAAATACATACTGCATTTGTCATAAAAGTACAAGTATATGATAAACACATCTCCTCCTCCAACACCAACATTTAAAGATCTCACTCTACATGCCATCTCCACAAGACGCTGGCTATGACAAGCACTGAGAACACCGTGGTTCATTCGCTATACATTTTTTATGTCTTAAGAAAAGGGGTCTTAGGAACTACTACCAGGCACATTTCAAGTGAAAAGTGCTAGAAGCAATACTTTGTGGTGTTTTTACGATTTTCCATTAAATACATTCCAGCTCATAATTAACCTGCATTTCTCTATTTTTACTTCCATTCTCTATTTTTACAAATTCTCTATTTTCTCTATTTTTACAAATTCTGACACCCGGTACCTCTTTTTGATCTTTATGCGCGGTCATGAGCAGATCCTATGCGCAGCTTTCCACGTTCCCGAAGAAACCAACAGCACATTTCCGCCTTTGTAGCGTCTGATCGCTTAAATGATAGATGGATGTTTCAGGGAATGCTTTCCATGCGCCGGGCTAAATCTTGAAGGCAGCAGAGAGCTGAGACCACGGTCCGGCTCTTTATCATCTCACCCGTCGGCCGCTATGTCAACAATTAAGATTCTCGCACTAACCGGGGATTAACTGAGTCGCACCTTCCGACTGCTTCCGGCTGTCGGGATGAGATGCTATAAACCTGGTCACCGTGCCTAGAGGACATATATGTCGTGCTTAGGGCATACCCGGCCATACAACCATCAGCGTCCGTAGGACATCCAACCAATTTTGCCATGCCTGCTCAGACGCAAGCTCTGCGGCCGACATAGCTCCAAATAATGCTAAAGTAAAAGCATGATTTATGCTGAAGGTAAAGCCTGAATGTATCAATATAATTAAAAATTCATAGAATGTAACTTTAAGAACAAAAGGAAACAGAGAAAATTTTTTGTAGTTACCCTGCTCTACCCGGTTTTATACTTTGCCCAGCTTATAAAATGCTTCTTGGAGTTATTTTGAGATGCAGCAAGGCTTATAAAAATATCCATGCCTTCACGATTTCAACGAATTCTGCTGATGGAAGCTTTACTTTATATTATTTTCAGAGTAACAAATTAGGAAGAAGAAGAAAACATCTTAATTGGCTTCAAGATAGAGATTTGCTAATGATTGATCTGATCCAGTCCTTATGTTTCCTTCCCATAAATTGAAGACTTTACATCTAGAAGAAACTTAATTTGAATTTGAATACAAAACTCAACTAAAACTTCAAACATTCTTGATTAAAGCTAAGCAACAATGAGAATGTCGTAGTCGAAATCCGGCGTTGACTTTCTCTTAAAAAGCTTTCTATTACTTAACTCGTGGGGCCCTTAGGCCCGGGTTGGCTAGCGTATTAGCGAAATTACAATTACGAAATTTTTAAGAAAGAGGGGAAAAATGGGGGTACTAAAAGTTACCTCAGCGTTAAATGGGGCCTCCACCCCTAAAAATTTGAGAAAAGGCGGGGTGCTAAAAATATGTCATGTGGCATGTAGGCAGACAACCTCATAACTTATTGTCAATCGGAATTCTCCATCTCCATTCAATATGCTGTTACGGCATGTTATTGCAACCCAGTACCACACTAACAGGTGGAATCGAAAAGAGCCGATTCACGGAGATAACCACCAGATCAACGATTGCGGAAGCCACGTAAAACAAAAGGTCAAAGGGATGAAAAACGCATATATCTATCAACAAAGGCCAACATTGCTTCAAATTAATGCAAAACATTAAATTTTTCACAAAATGGCGAATGTGATCAATAAATAAGCATCACTTTAAGGTTGGTTTATAACATTAGCAGAAATTCAGGAAGATATTTTAAAATGACATTCAATCTTCAAAACTAAGCACAATATTCTCTACTCCCACAGCTGCCATGTAACAGTGACTCATGCACTTCCAATCTCTCGATGCGGTATAGCAAAATGAGATAAAACAAAAGTGTGCTGTTTTTTACCATTAAACAATATATTCAACTTCTTTTATTACTCAAAAATTTGCCCAGCCTTTATATGGATAAGCGGCATGACATCATATAAGGGTCTTCAAACTACTGACCCTTCTAGATGGGACATCCATATCTATAGAATATATAAAAATCTAGCTTGAGCGTGGTATGGCATGATAACATTATATTTTGACCCTCGGTCATGGAATCGCTGATTCATATATGTGGAAACATCGATGGCTTCGAAGCGGCTTTATTAGATGGTGTTGCCCGCAACATTAGCTTCTTTGCCAAATATGCATCAAAGCGTATTTGGAAGCCATATTTTCACACTCGCCGTACGCTTCTGGCGTTAGTCATTGCATGAATTGGCCCTATGCGCGACCAGTCGCGGTATCCATCCTCAGCATACCTTCATTGAAATCCCGCAGTGCGTTGAGCTTTCTCAAATAGTTGGCCAGCAGAAAGTAGGCAACA
Organism: Isoetes taiwanensis; assembly: GCA_021234155.1. NCBI lineage: Eukaryota > Viridiplantae > Streptophyta > Lycopodiopsida > Isoetales > Isoetaceae > Isoetes > Isoetes taiwanensis. The sequence continues at coordinate 2,707,164 of JAJEKV010000066.1, read as the reverse complement.
CACATATCAAAATGGGATATCAGGCACGAAGACAAACCTGGTGAATAATTCCATCACCAAAGGAAGCAAAACAAATGGAAGGAGCAATAACTGGTCTCTACGAGCTTTGGAGTCGCCGGCATAAACGGTGCTGTACTGGAGCGAGCTTCATAGCAATGCCGCGGCAACAACGGATAAGGAGAAGCAAAGTGAAGTGCACCGCCTGAGGATGGAGAGGAACAAAACAACGGCGAAAACACCACAGTAGGTTAAGGCGTTCGTGCCTCTTTACCCACCGGCAATGGTAGCGGGTTCATATTGCCAGTAGCAAGTTGTAGCAGTTTTGCATATTCGCCAGGCTCTCACAGCATATATCAAACAAATATCAAAATATGCGCTTACTTGGCAAGGGTTGCCCACCTGGGGAACAACAAAAACTATGATGACATTAAATGAAGCTCAAATGGTAGTGACGATGGTACCACTAGTTATTCGGCCTTAACCGGCTGCAATATATTTATTTACGAGGACAAGTTATGAACATGGATGTAACTCTTGTGTACTTTATTGGAAGCACAAACCAATGCAACAAACAAAACCAAAGATTTATCCAATCAAAGGTGTACTCTCTATAAATATTCACAATGCATAAGGGCAGATTTCGTATATGACGTAAGACAAACCTATTTGTATTGTGGTGGAACATGTTATTTCCAATCTTGGGTGTAGGTCGTAAGAAATAAGATTATCATTTTCTAGAAAAAAAAAGCTTACAGTAGTTAAGACATCACAGAATGTCTAGGGTATTTATAACGCTGCTATATAAAATGTCTTCCACTATAATTAACTCACATGAAATTTATCACGGTAAGGCCGTCGCTCATTTATTGTCTGGAATTGTATAGATCTTGTATGGAGACCAGTTGAAATGAATATTACGATTGCAAGAGATACAGCGAGCTGTCTTGCATCCAAAACGGGGCTGGCATGTGTGCTTTCTGAGGCCGGGGCCTGAGATGCCGTTTGGATTTCATGTGGCTTCACTTGGTCAGGGTAGAGGCTACAAAATTACTCTTGGGAATTCCTATGAAGATTCCTTGGAATTTCTCCTAAGATTCTATAAAGTTCTCTGAGACTACCTCCTGCAGGCCTAGAAGATTTTCATAACATTCCCTAAATTCTTTTGATTTTGCTTGAAGAACTGCAGATTCCTTTAGATTCTCTAATTGCAAAAGGAAACCCATGATGCTCCTTGGGATTCACTCTTATCCAGATTTATATGGGGAACATTCTCAAAATTCTATGAATGTTTCCTGATTTATGGGGAATTCTCCTAAAGATCACGAAGATTCCCCTACATCTCAACATTCCTTGCAGATTCTGAGAGATTTCAGCACTCTAAGATTCACAAGATTCTCCATTTGCATTTACATTTGAAGCCAGATGATATGCAATGCGGTCCTTGGCTCTTGATGAGGAGGAATCAGAGATGTAGGTCTACGCCTTAGTATATTACTATTTACGGAACAACCATTTGATTAGAGCTAAAGAAAACTGCAGCTATGTAATGAAATGCTGGCATACTTCTCTACTTTCCTAAATAAATTGGAGTGCACATATTTAAATTTTGCATTATCACTTTCCAAATAAAATTGATGATACAAAATTACTGAGGTGTCAAATTTCTAGCAATCGTTTAAATTGCTAAAATTCATAGCAACCTTTGTCCCCATATTCTTCTTATAGGTGCGATCTTTTAACTACTCAAATGAATTTTTTACTCCTTTTTGACTACTTTTCCTCGAAACCTAAGTTGCTTTTAGGAGGGAAGCATCAAACTAAGAATATTCTAAAAGTATATTTCTATCACAATTATATATTTTATATAGCCCGGTATGTATAGCCAAAACATGGGCTGCGGTGGTACATGTTAAGAACCCGTATAATGCCATACAAGACCACGATGCATAGGGTTGGGAAGCGTAGCTAGTGTAATGAACTCCTTTTCTTCATGGCCGATTATTGGCCTTAGCACAGAATTTAGTCATGTTCATACATATGGTCGGATAAGATAAGATGGGATGGGGATGGGGATAGGGATGAGGACAAGGGATGGGGATGGGGAGGAGAGAGGGATGAGATAGAAGCGGGTTGGGTTGTGATGATGGGCTTTTGCCATCCCTTCAGGGGACCCAATGGGAGCCATAGGATGAGCACAGAAAGAGCAAAAGCTCAAGGATGGCTTATCACTGAGAACACAAAACAAACTAGTAATTACAGACAAACATAAGAAGGCCGAGGCTATATAAGGCAACACATCACATGGATCGGAGGCCATTGATCCCTCACGCTTCAGCTCTTTGCCACACTACCACTTTCTTTCAAGCACGAGCTTAAGTGTCTGCGGCTTATAATTCCTCACCAGCCTGTAAATACATCTTTGGAGGTGAATCCTGCAGAAGCCAAGAGAGTGGTCCCTTTGGATGATTACCGTGCACAATGGATATAAAGCCGAAGATGGCGTCTCAAAATGAACTAGGATGTGGCGTGTGTGGTCACAAACATCTTTGCTCCAGTTCAGCGTCTTGGGATGATGCCCATGCCTCTGGGATATCAGGCATGTGGAAAAATATAGTTATGCCTCATCGTGGTGGGACAACCGTTTTGTTTTTCGTGAGGGTGATGATCACCAGCGAGGTTCAGGGCTGATGTATGCTACTCATCCTAAGAGCGAAAAAAGATGATCCTTGTCTCAAAGACAGAAATCTTTTTCACATGATATTCAACAAGTCCTTAACCGGGCGTTTATATGGATTACCGCCACCTTTCCACTTTGCGGCATATGGTGGAGTCTACTCGAGTGAAATGCCTGCGTCGTGGATGCATTTGTGACTGGGCCGCATGCATAAAAGCATCATATTTGTTCCCTTATCTTTGGCCATCGGTTAGAAGCAAAAGCTGTGCTTTGTCATATTCATCTCTCCAATAGACGCCAGCCCGCAGATGGGTCATCCCCTCCTCCTCCTCCCTCCCGTGACTTGTAGGCATTTGGTCATGAAGTGTAGATAGAGAAATATTATTATTTGATTTGGAGTCTAAAAAGCACTTTGGGCGTGAATCCCGGGAATGATATGGTAGAAAGAAAATAGAAATCTATAGGAATCTGAAATTACATACAGCTGCGCCGAGCTATGCTAGGCGAACTTTTCCATAGAGGCGAGGGACCTTCTTTAAGCAGCGCGTTCTTTACAAAGTGGCAGTTCATTTAAACAGTTAGTTCATGGTGAACTGAGCGGTGACTTTGGATACCCTTCATGTAAAAAGGTTACGATGGCTGTTAAAGGCATTTTGGTTAAAGCGGGGACTCTAAAATATCCATGCAACTTTAGGACAGCGGACAAAACCCTATTGTGAGACCGCACAATTGGGCAAACGTAATCAAACTGCCTAACGTTCACAATACATGCGACCACACGTGATGGATGAGCTTAGGTTCTAGATGCTTAGGATGAAAAGGTGGCGTGCTTGACCCGCGCGCCAGGCAATAGAGCTAGCGAGGAAGTAGGTGCTGGTAAGCTATGTGTAGTATGTGTAGTTGACTTATGGGCAATATGACAGGTTACATTTCTAGCAGAAAATATCATGATAGACTATTGTTTTTTTTTTTGAAGAAGCGTGATAATCAATATATTAAAGAATGGTAATATTACAAAGCAGAAGGAGGAAGGGCCCCAAAGGGCAGCGATACTCGACCTCCACAATAAACTCGCCAAAGCGCAGCTCTACTGGCGCTTTCATGAGCCATCACCATCTACAACACCCAGAAAGTCCGCCAAATGCGTCTACGCTCTACCCCAATCAGAACAGGAAAGCTTTGAAATAAACGCACGGTGAGAATGTGAAGAGGCGCAGTGAATCCTGAAAAGATCCCTGGCGCCGCCCGGCGATAAACACCAAGCAAACCCGCATACGGATACGACTTTAGCGCATAGAAGCGTAACCGCAGGATACGACAGCTGGCGGCTGGTCAATCTCACAGAAAGCGAGCCACGACCCAATCCGGGCGCACGAAATTTGTGGGCACTCGCGGTCATCCTCCCACGGAATACCAAATGAAGATGCAACAAAATGAGAAGGGCTCACGGCTAAGCCGACTCACAAAGGGCATTCACCCTTATATAGTGGTGTATCACACATACGAAGCACCCTAACCTTGATGAAGTGACTCCATGTCCGCGTCAAACGGCGCCATCGAGAACGGGTACATGCGCCACTTGCGAGAGAGCTGATTAACTTCCTGAATACTTGACACGGCGGCAGGGCGCACAAAACAAGAGACACAACATCTGGATGAACCTTCCGGCTTTTACCACCACATCATCTGGCGGGACTATAGGTATGTGTAGTGGACCCTCCCCGCCCGCGTTTGAGATAGCCAGTCAACGCCCCTCAGGCGAAAGTGAGCTGAAAGCACTCCGCGAGCTGGCAGGCCTCAATACCAATCCTCCAAAGGTGAACCACGGCAGCTGGCCTTCAGCAGACTGCTGTCCAGAGCATGCCTGATGGCGGCCAGGAGCAAGTGTCTTGAGGGGTAGAAACCCACGAAGCCCAGGTGGTGAGCTGGCCGAGGCATAATCTAGTTGAAGAACTGCGCAGTCCCAAGCCGCCAATACGCGTGTGAAAAGGGGATGCATGTGGGAAGGCGGGAACCATACAGCGATTGCGGGAACGCTCCACATGCATAGTCGACTTCAAAGCATGCACACAATGCCGAGAGGCGCTGCGGCGCGCACCCGGAAGATGCTCCATCGGCGGGTGGCGCCAAACAAACGGAACCGCACCTTACTATGCAGCGCCAAATCGAGACAGCCAACCCCACCATCCTCCGGTGAGACATCCACCAAAAACCCACTTTACAACAGCATGCCCCTTCTCATCCCGCCCACGGGAATTTACGAACCGATACTTTTATCCAAAGCACGTATCGCACACCAGGAATGCGCTGCTCCGGAATCTTTGTATACATGAGTGCTGCAAAATGCCTTGGCAATGAAGTGATCCTGCTGGACAGCACTGCCTTCCACCAATTGAGGTGTTCGCAACCCACGCAAAATCTCATCCCACACCCTCCCCATGAACATTCCTCCAAGGGAAACAGCGGCTGGGCACATGCATTACGGAAGCACCTTTCAAGGAATAGAGCCAAACATAAAGGGGAAGAGGCCGGTTTGGGCCCATCTGCGAACATTTTCCCCCAATTCGGAGGAAAAATTGCAAAAGACCAAAAAGATTCCGACTAACGAATTTCCTCTCTTACGCGCAGAAGGAGAAAGTGTCATCGGCGGCGTTCGCTCGCTCTGGCGGCTACCATCACGCATCGAAGCCCATCCACCACACTCCTCCAGCTGAAGCAAAAACAAGCCCAGGAGCGGTGCCTCCGCCTGTCACAGTAAGCAAAAAGCGGTGCGAAGAAGACTTTACGGCGCTTACCCTGCCCCTAAGGAGAAAAAGGCGGAGGGTTCACCACTGACACACCACCGCATAGCGGGTGTTGACCTATCGACTTCGCGGCTGACCGGGAATATTAGCAGCTAACATCATGGCGGACAAGAACTCCCCGGACACTGGCGTGAAGAACAGCTTAAGATAGGCAATACTTATGACTGTTCTCTGGCCCAATAAAGGCCCTCTAAGATCGTGCATTAGTCAAATGTTAGTCCGAGAACTGGACTGTTTTGCCGGAAAGAAGTCAATGCGGCTTCAACTCTGCCGGGGCTTCGCCAATAATCTTGTACAGTGCAGGGGGTAGGCCTCCCAATCATTAATAGTAGAAGGCTACGCTTAACCCTTAGGAATCAAAGGAAATGCACATCATTGGTATTCAAGATCCTATCCATTTGAGGAAAATTTGCGGCAACTCAAGATACACGGTACCACGGACTCACTAGCCCACTTGTAAATTACGAAGAACTCATATAGGGAACCGCCAGCCAGGACATTTTATCCTTGGCCCGTACACATGAAATACCTCTGCTTCGTCTTCTGGAGCTCCTACTCAGCTCTCCGCGGCCAGTGGGGCAGAATGAATGTACTGACCCCTAAAACAAGCTCACATCTCGCTCACTTAACGCTAGGAAGGTGGCATAAGAAACTTGCGAAAATGAGCATGCCTCTGCAAATCGGCAAGATCCTCCAGTAATAAGGCCATCCCGGGCAAGCAAGGGGCCATGCATAGATCTTTTATGCTTGTTGCCTAGCTGCTCACGAAGAACAGGCTCACTGAACTTGTGTCCCCTCCCCCCTCCACCAACCCGGTGGGGCAGCCTTCTGCAGCCTCGCACTTTTGCCACTCAAAGCAATATCTGGCTACAACCGCATTCTCCCCTAATACCATCGGAAAGTGCGCCCGAATCTTCTCGGCTCGATGAGAACCATACGCTCTGCGGAATCTGCTTTGCGTTTGCTGAACCTTAGCAAAATGCTTCACATTATTGCTTAGCGATCACCATACGGACATACCCGCCAGAGATGAAAAGGTATCAAGCCTGGCACCTCGGCACTAAGTAGAAATCCCACATCAGCCCGAGCGGGTGTTCAAATGCGTTGCAGATCTAGAGAACCCAGAGGCAGCCACCCTAATAGCGGACAAACGAGGGTAATGATCAGAAATGGAGACATACATAATGTTACTCTAGAGCAAAGGGACACATAGGTCATGGAGCATAACAGATGCTTTGCGCGGCCAGCACCAATCTGCCCTATTACGGCGGGGTGAGAGACAAGTCCCGGGGACCTCAGCAGGCCAATCGCAGCAAAGCGAGACCGGCGGTCCCTCTCAAACGCCGCACGGGTTTAAAACCGGCGCGATCCTCTGCTTTCGCTCTACCATAATGAAGTCCCCTACTTGACAGCAAGACTGCAGCCCGCAAGGGCACCGCCTTATTCGGACGTAGCCCTTGGCACATCTACATTTGAGAGCTGATTAAAGGGGCTGCGTAACAAATCCCCACTCTTGGCGCCCTCCAACCACTTAATTGTACCCCACCGACCGACGGCTGCAGAGTATGTGACACCACATCCATCCTCAAAGCAGCAAAGGCACCAGCCGCCCGGAAGAAGAAGCAATAGAGACAAGCTGTCACCAACCATATTCAAACTGGACATATCACCCACAACGACGCAACGCCATGAATACAAAAGCAATATCAAGGCATAGCTGACCGAAGTGCCAAAGAAACCGGGCACCTCTTACTACTAGGAGTGCGCACCCCGCACATTCAGGCGGGGTCGACCTGTTCATCCGGGAGGAGAAGTGTCAAGCCCACATGCCCTGCCACCATGCCACCACCACCTCTCCCAACCACACCCTCGTCCAGCTCACTCGGACCACGAGGTCCTGTGCCTCAGGAGGAGGAATGCAGAAGCAACACGCAGCCCCTACCACATCTACTGGCCTGGCGGAATATCAACAGGAGTGGATGGGCCTTTGGCAGATAATCACAGCTATCTGCTGGATCTGAAACATTCAAAGCTCAATGGGAAGAGAAAATGCCGGGGGAGCCCTCGCCTTTGGAAAGTGGGCCACAGGCTGCATGGGGTGTTGTAGATCTGGGGACACGCACAATAGAATAGGCAAATATACACCTAGGCTGACTAGCCATAGAAACCAAGAAATCAGGCACCATCAGGATCAGGAGGAGGATCTGAATGGGAACCAACAGAGTTTTAACGTATCAAAGCTGAATTGGACATTCTTGGGAATTGCAAACTCCCGATACAACGCCAATTCACCCAAATTATCCACCCCGACTAACCAATTACTTACTGGAAGACTTCGACCTCAAACACTGATTATGAAGAGAGAATTATTTGGTAGGAATTTGAAGGCCCGATACAGGCAAATGATCAGCCTAGATGTGAAGACTTTGAAACTCTCATCCAATATGTAACCGTGAAGTAGCTAACCATAAATGAAACTAGATTCTAAATGGTCTAAACAGCAATACAGTATGATCAATATCTATCCATGGAGTCTGGGAAGGCACTACGTAGGTCAGCAGTGATGATCTCCCACAATTTGGAGGCTGCTGGGGCGGTCTTTCAGGACGCGGTCCATTCCAGAAAACCGAGGCGGTGATCACGAGCAGCGATGGCATGAGCGAGCGCCTGAGTTGGGAGCTGCCGCCACGGCTCTGAAGGTATCAAGAAGCACCACATGCACTAGAAGAGGCATCACCGGCAATGATCCATTCCCAAGCACAGGGAAGAGGGCATCACATCCAAAGATTTCAAAGGGGGAAGACCGGAGTCTCCAAAACACAATCTTACCTGGGTCTCGTAATTATATTGAGAGAAAGAGCAATCCACATACCTCTCAATCAAGGGGATTCCAAGAGCCCCTCATCTCCGCCACCAATTGCATGCTTACTTCCAGCCCGCCTCTTCATGCATGCCGAGACCCGCGCCTTTCCCTTTACTGGAGTTCTCCGCCATCTCCCTTGGCTTCAACCCCAAGCTTTTTCATGAGGCTCAATCGATCCCCATCACCGTTCCCGGCAGGAGCCAGACATCTAACCAGTCCGGGAATCAGCTGTTTGAGGCAACACACATGCAAAACAAATTGATGCTATACACCTGTGGAAAGAGCTCGGGAGCAAGCTTTCCAACGAGCTCAAGCATGCCGAATCGACACTGTATACAGACATACCGCCCATCAAAATTTCACCGTCAACCCAAGCTCCAGTCTCACGACTTCCACCAATTCATTCTCCACATGATAGTAGACTATTGTTGCAAATTAAACATTAAGGAAAGTTGTGTATGTTCTATTTTGTAGTCCAGATGGATTGCCATGGTGATCATTCTATCCAAGAATGAAAAGTTTGCAACATTCGCACAAATCACAGAGGTGAAGCATGTTACCTACATAGTGGAGTCAGCTTTATCTAAGTGTAGGGAAGCAAAACAATATTGAAAAGCATATAAACATACAAAGTGAACCCAATGTTATTATAATACATATTCTAAACAAGGTGCACTGACTACCTCGCGACCGATCCATTGATCCCATCGCCTAAATCGATGTTGGGACTGTAAGTGTCCTGCTTTGATTGTGATTATTTATGATTGGAAGCATCTATAGTTTAAAAAGATGAAACAAGTTCCCGTAAGTCGTGAGATCAATTACGAACACATGAACCCCATATTGTGTTCATCTAAGGTTTAGCTGCTCGCTGTGTGGACTCAAGTATCTACCAAAATGATTCAATGTCTTAATAAGTAAGCTTTGACCGATACAACCAACGAGCTAACATGATTAATTTTTTTATTAGATATGTGTTTTTTATACAATCCATTCAATTATTTCAGGGGTATAGTCTATAGCTTCAAGACCATACCATTTATACATCCTCATCAAATCCCCCTGGAACCTCTTGTTATTGTGCTCCATATTCACCTGACAAAGGCGGTCAAGATATAATTTAGATGTGTGTGAGAGATGCTCTACTCTTTCAATTGTGAATATGGCACTCCAATCTTTCAATGGAGTCGCTTTTAAGATCCAAATGACATGGAAGTCCAATCTCTTAAGTAAAGTCAAGCCACCTGGGCCCAGATCAACGGCACAAATTTTCAGATGATGACTTTAAAATCGAGACAATCGCTCTCGCAAATTGGGAAGTCGCCCTCTTTGAATGGAGATTGCCAAATAAAAACGACTCAGGGTATTTTCTAATGACGTCAACTGAACTTCAAAAGAACGAAGTCAAAGGTGAAATTTGCCAATCCCAATCGGGAACCCCACAGGCGACTTCATTTTATTTCTAAAAGCTCGGGTTTGCCGCCTTGATTTCTAAAAGTTGAAGCCCAAGCCATTTTAGGGCCATGGCCATGCATCTGAATGCAGTTCATTCTGAGTTCCCAAAGAAAAAAATTATACGAAATGTGTATTTGTATAGTTGATGAAGTAATGCATGTACAAATCAAAAAATTAAAAAGTAAAGGAGTTTCATGCCTAAAATCATAAGTTTACCGGGGTTGTAGATACAATTATAAAAAAGTGTATATAGTCTTTTGCATGTTTGTAGCATTGACTGATGCTATCAAGTAATTATCAAAATAAAAGTATTGAATAATAAGGATGGAATAGATGTGGCATATGTATTTAAAACAATTTAACATGAATTACTCAGGCAGTAACGGAATTTTTAGCATCCATTGAAGTGATCAACTAGTCTATAAGATACAAAGATCGCTTATAAATTCTCGCCTCCCACTCACTCTTTACTGCAAATTGTTATATAGAGTAAGGATAATGTGAGTGTAAATTGAGCAGCACTAGGATTTATACATAGGGCTAATTGAACCACCGAGGCAAAAAGTTCGAGCCAAAGAGGATTGATTAGCATGTTTCACAAAAGCAAGGTGTTATCTACAACAAATGCAAGACATCAAAATTTCACTGGTCATACAAAGGTGAAAGGGGCATTGGCAGGAGGAATTTGAAGTGGAAGTGAAGAATTGGACGACAAGTTGAATGAAGCCCGAATGATCTAGTAAATATTGAATTAAAGTTGATATTATTTACCATTCCACGAGTTTTTTTCAACTAACGATGTTATCTGGGACGGAACGTTTACAGTTATTAGCAGAGACAGCAGACCAAATCCAAATCCAATCGGGTTGTAATCCACGAGGTAATCTGTGATTACCAGGGCCAATCTAGAGGCACTGTATCGTGTGTAGACTTTGGATGTGTCGGAACCTGCCCTAGGTGATTGGCTGGGGCTCCAGTACAAGAGTTTGACGATTAATTCTAAATTTTATTACGATTCCATTTCGTTTTACAAGTATGACTAAGTCCAAATTAATATACCCACTCTTTTCAAAGAGTTATTCCACTTCATACTTTAGCATTGGTTGGTAGTGGAATGCTTGGCCATTAAACCTTTGTACGTCCAGAACCAGATGAGCAAGCTGGGTTACATCAAGCTTCAATCGATGAACCAGGAGAGAAAAACAATGGGCGTAAATTTGTGTACGTGGCTAAGGGGCAGGAATAGTTCGAGTTTCAATTTTAAGATTCATCGAAGTTGCTTGACTACCTTAAATCGGGTCTAGGTGATGTTCAACTTCATTGGAATTGTTTCTCACATACAATCCAATTTCAAGAAAAGCTGCTCTTTAAACATTTAGCACTTAGTATGTACGGCTACATTCTATTAATTTGAATAAGCGTACCTACTGCCGGGGTGAATTACACCTTATACGAGAGTTGCAGAATATGTACAGCCTTTAAAATACAGGGATCTTAACCAGTTGGGGCCCTTCCAGGAGCTAACTTTATTAGCTGGGGTATGTTCCAAACGGTCCAGCATACTTTGTGGCCAGGAAGGTTTGAAATTACCTAAATGGGACAAGAGTTGGCAAAGAGCTATAAGCAATTCATAACAAAGCTGAGCTGATGCGGTGCATGTTTTAGCGAGCCCATTTGAGGAAAAACTCCTTGTGTGAGTGATGGTATAATCCTCCTTTTGGGGTCCCTTTGGCCCTCCGATCTTCTACCTATAATATTATTACAAAATGGTAGCAAATTTGTGAAGACCAGAAGAATGTTTCAATGAGCAATGCTGTTTACACATAACTTTATGGCCCCAGTCCAAAAGTTTTCTATAGGGGATACAAATCTGTGAATGAAGCTTGGTAAATTCGAAGGGGATCCGAATTTGTTGGTTTGGAAACAGGAGATCATAGTCTGGTTAAAAGCATCAGCAAACTAGGAAGGATCCAGATTATCAGGCTACTGAACGGGAACAAACAGAAGAATAAAAAGCACAAAGAGGGAATACACCTCTCCCATCCATAACCAGGAACCGGCTTATTTGGTACCAAATGGATAATCAATATCAGCAGCAAATGGAGCCATGTGAGGAAAAAAGCCGTAAAAATAGCAGTAAGCGAGCCAGGATTTTTGTGATACTGCACATCAAACTAAGCGCTAGAAAAGAATTGCTGGCAGGTGCCTAAAAACAATACAAAAATCAGAGATCATTTTACATGAGTTCTAAAAACTTATTACTAGTGACTATACTACGGTCACATGTGTATGAGATTAATTTCTATGAGCAAAAATGAAAGTAGTTTCTTCCTCCAAAACAAATAAATAAGGCATTCAAGGGCATAAAACGGGAACTTTCACCATAAATGATCTGAGTCTTAAAGGTGTCCATTCCCATAATATTATTATGTGTCCAAGGGGTTGTGCCAATGCTTAGAAGACACAGTTCTTGAAACTTTATGCTATAGGATTACGTAAGAAATGTGTTAAAGAACAAAGGAAGCGAGGCACGTCAGTCGAGTTTTAAACAATAAATAATTTGTTAGCTTCACGATCTGGCAGGATTTTGTGGCGAACAGTCTACCTAAGAAGAGACATGATTTGGTACTTCTTAAAAGGGACCACCTAACTTACTGTCATTACCTTGTCGTCCATATATAGCAAATATAAGGTTCTCCAGGGAACTCTCATTTTAATTGTTTAGCAGTTGAATACTTAGAAAAGTAGTTCAATAATTGTTGCCTCCTTTTCCAATCCATGTTACTCCTGGCATCATTGAGCCAGCATTTCTTGAACTACATACACCTTGCAGCACCCGGATCGCGTAAAATTGCAGCCTATATTATCATGGGACCTGCCTAGTAACTGAGAGTGCAGGTTCAGAACTTGTTCCTTTAAAGAAATGTGGAATGTTGTTTTAAACTGAGGCCGGTTGTGCTCCGAAGTAGAGATGAATGGGCATATGCTTTTCTTGACAGGCAGAATTTTACCGAAATGTTTGGGTATAGAACAAATCTTACTTGGCCGAAATCTCCCATTTGAAGTGAATCCATAATATGGAGAACCATGAAGATTTAATGGCTGTCCAATACCTGTAAAACACACCTTTCTAAGATGAAGTCTAACATTTGGTTACAGCATGAGAAGAAAATCATAAAACAGTTTATCAACCCCAAGTGGTTATAAATCAAAAAATATCTGCTGGTATACTGAATTTAAGCTTAAGCAATTGGTTCTTTGTTAGAAACATAATGTTAAGGAGCGTTACTTGCAACAACCAGTACCCAATCCCATCAACGTAGCCCTTCTTTCTTCGACGAAATCATAGAGGTAACCATGAGAACAGCAAATAAAACGGGCCTGGTAACTTTACACCCCATTCCCAATTGCAGCAATAGCCACAACTGCCAAGAAAACAAAACGTTCAAACTACAATTACATAAATTCAAGAACGGACTGCTGGTCAATTACTAAGATAAATTCAAATGGCAAAAACTAGTAAAGGGTTAAAAAATCTGTACCTACAATGAAGCAGTGCATTCAATCTCAGAGTATAGGGAGGCATGAGATTAGGATGCAAGGATCATGCAGAAGCATAAGTGGGTTCTCCCAATCAGATTGCTTTCCTAAGCAAATGATTCTGCGGCATTGCTTAGATCTCAAAAGAGTAGATGCGCCAGACCTGATGCGTTATACTTTTGTGATGAAAAAAGTCAAAAGTTTCCGGACTTTATTTTCGGCTATCACATCCTTGCAGGTTGCCATAGGGGCTTTGAACCCTTGTGAAATAAGCGAATAATTGCTAATGTGAAATCAAGAACCATTTCCAGCATATTTATTATTCATCTTATTGCAGAACGAGGTGAGCCCTGTGAGAGAGTTCCCAATGAGAGTATAAGGTTGGCTTTCAATGCTAAAGGCGTTAGGTATGACCCAATAAGCAATCTTGATGTGGTTTTGCCCGGCACACAGGCTAGAACTCTGGACTTTCTTGAAATTCATTTTATCCACGTGGCATTAATCTGACGAGGTTAGATAAATTTTCTGAAGCAGCGTCTGGTTTTCTAAGTCTCTACTTTCGGTATTTGATCATGGCCCTAGTTTCTATTTTCAGGGCCTCTACGGTTATGGCACAAAGATACTACTTCTTTGGCAGATTCCGGTATCTCGTTACTTTCAAGTTTCATTCTCTACCATTGATAAAGAATATTCTTGGTATACCGGATGATGGCTCAATGCGACCCACTGGGACAAAAAGGCACCAATGTCGATGGTGTAGAAACGAGAACCTATACCACCTATGGTTGGAAGCAAAAATAAAGAAGCAAAAGAATAAAAAAACCAAAGAGCCTTTTGCCGCCAGCCTACCACCGTTCAAAGCCCGAGTGCTGGCACAACGCGAGTAGCCGCAGGTCCTAGCGATTTCTAGCACAAGCGGGATGAAGAGGCCGAGGAAAACAAGGAAAAGCGGCTTCAAAATCCCAGATTAGCAGTCAACTCTTTTCAGAGGCATACCCAAAGAGTAAAGAGTAATCCTGTATTCGCGGCGGGCTGGCTTCGTCAACTGCGGAATGAAGGACCCACGGCTGAACCATCAAAATCCATGCGGTGACTAGCCGGTAAAATTCATTTTTAAACATGGCTTCCACAATTCATTTTAAGCCTCGGGCATGCAGCGTATCAGGATCGACTCCCTCGGTATTACACTTCCCTGGGTAGATGAAGATGGGAGAGGCTAGAGTGGTTTTCACTGGAAAGGAAATTAGCTTCACCAAAATAAGCATTGAAAACCCGCAGGACACCACCCAAAATAGAAATAGAATAGAATGGGAATATGATTTGCATAGATCCACGGAAGAAACGTAAGCGGTCGGCTCCGCAAAATTGGCTAAAGAATATACCCACCATCTATTACCATGCCGAAATCGTGAGTCTAACCATTTGCCAAAATGCCGCCACATCCCGAAGCGAATTAGGGCAAAGGCTATATAGATACGCATTTAGGATCAGCCGAATCGTACTTTATTGACCATATGCGCAATTCATCAAAGCGACATCCCAGCATTTTACATTGCGCATGCCTCAAATGTTCTTAGGCCTAATGGCGCTCTATAACTCGTAGTTCCGTAACATGTCCGTGGAAAAGAAATTAGTGAAGCTATATATAGCCAAATGGCGATTTTAAGGGGTCTATGGCGGGCATTTTTTCGCGGTGGAATTTTTGAGAGTTTTCTTTTTAAAAAAATAAAAAATAGCCATAGTTAAAACAAATTACTTTCCATTATTTTTTTTAGGGATTAATGAAGCTATTTCCCCTTTTCGCTTTAGAGTAAAAGGGATTAGTATTTCTTATATTATAATATTTATATATTAAATCATTAATAGCGAACAAAAATGGATTCTTATTATGGATAACTTGCATCCCCACCACCGTCATCGATTGATAGGTTTTCAAACTACTTAAGATTTCTATTATATATATCTACGTATAAATGCTTTTTAAAAGCGTAAAGAGGTAAGCCCAATATCCCTCTAGATGCAGAGTTGGTTTTATAACATCTTCCTTCAAGAGTTAGAGATAAAGTGCAATTTGATCATCACTCTACAAGGTGTAAGTTGCATTGAATGTAGTTCATACTATGGATAGCTATAAGATGTTATTGGAAGCTTATGTTATAAGTTTTCCAATATTGGTATGTAATTAGATTGTTGATTATTATTTGTAATTTGTATTTTGTATACTTTAAAACTCTGAGAATTTAAATTTTGCTTTTCGGTTAAAAAAAATAGCCAAGTGAAAGTTTATAGTACATAATTCAGCTTTTACTTCCAAGTCCAATTATATATAGTAGCAGCCAACCGTATGCTTTAGCAAATTAATAATGTAAAATAAAATATTGAAAAATATTTAAAACCATTTTTGAAAAATATATAGTATCGCCAATTTTTCCACGAACATATAGCATCATATTTAATCATTGTTTTCTGGTTTGACTCCTTCTATATCTGTTGCCATTTTATTTTTTGCAAAGGTTGACCATGCATATAGCGAATGTGATACATAGTGCACAACATGATATGGTGGAAATATGTGATTTGGGTTTTGTATTTGAATGGTGGCAAAAAGAATGCAATATAGACTCAAAATATATGCATTGGACAAATGCATGGAAGCGACCCGTTACTATTATTGTCTCTTGGACCGCGTCGGCCGAAGATGATGAGGCGGATAGTCTTCTTAGCTCTGGCTGCATGCTTCGCTAACACCTCCCCATCGGCCGGTCTAGGCGGCGGTGTCTTCTAGACTATATCTTCAATTGCTCACAGCTTGATCTAACTTATCTCAAAGTGACACGGCAATCTTCTATCATGTCTTGATGGGGAGCAAATTAGTACTCCATTCTTTACTTGCTCTCGAAGGATAAAAGGCGTCACGGTGTGTCACCGTTCTTGCATGATACTTGGAAGAATAGGCTAATTCCACGGCCTCTTGTTGTCACAATAGAGGGCGTGGGTCCTCCGCTAGCGGAAGCATGATTCCCCATAGTAATTCTGCAACCATATTGCTTCTTGTGCTGGAAGTAGCAGCTATATGCACAACCGATTAGCGATGGTACAACTATGGGTTGCTTTTTACTCTTCAAGAGATAAGACAATTTCCCAAATAAGAATATGAATCTTTGAGAGTGGATGCGTCTTGTATCAGCTCTCCAGCCCAATCCGCATCACAATACCCATAAAGTTGCAATGAGTCGGGGACTGGTTTTATAATTGACACATAATTCTTGGTTCCTCCAATATATGTCATTTATTCTTTTGGCCGACAAGCCAATGAAGGTGTCACGGATTATTCAAGAATTGGCTCAGCCTCCAACGAATATCTTTAATAATGCGGCCTGGAATTACCGCGAGGGGCCAATAATTAGAGGAAACCAATTGCATGTGTCTTGGGACATCCTTCATTGCATCTACTCTCTTGCTTTCGATGAAGGGGACATGTCATTTTATTGTATGGAGATAGATTCCATAGGTATTTCTTTGCGGGGATTAAGCGATCGACCAAACCTATTCAAGACATCATCGATATAGCGTGCCGGGCTCGCTTCATCCATCCATTTTTTGTGGTCTCGAATGATTTGGATTCAAAGGAAGTGGTGCACCTCCCCATGTCGGACATATGGAACTTCGGTGATAGGCTGGCTCTTCACTTGATTAAGGAGAACAATAAAGAATTTACGCCAATAATGGCTGATCATCAACCAATCAGGCAACCATAACAAAGAACTCCCCATAGGTTGCACATATACATTACCATCCCGGCCAGTACTCCCCAAGAAACTGAGACTAAGAAGGTGACCATTCGTAAGTCAAACCAGGGCTTTAGGGGCTGCTTCAAACGCCATAAATGCCTTTTGAGTTTACACCAAGTTCTCGTGGCCGACCTTCACATAACCATACGGTTGAAGGCCACATAAACTTCTTCATTTGGTGTGCCATGCAGAAAGGCGGTTTGAAACGTCCTAGCCCGATGGACCTCAAGTTTGATTGGTATGCTAACTTAGCGAGTTCGAATGGATGACATATTGCACCACGGGGAGAGAATGTATCGTAAAGAGTCAACACCGGCCGATTTGTGAACCCGCGGGCAACAAACCTTGCTTTAAAATGCTTTCGACTTGGCGTAGCAGCCGAATTTAAATAGCCACTTGGTAGTGACCATCTTTCTTCCAGTGGAGGAGAGTGAGTTTACGTTCCATTCTTCAATAAGGAATCATACTCAGTTGCATGGCTTGTAAAATACCATTGCTTGGCATGGAGTTCGATAAAGCTTCTTAGAGCAGTTAATGGTTCTTGAGGCTTCATCAGAGGCACCAAATCAATAGATTGACATCTTGAATGATCATGTTCATCCATCGCTTATGGGTTTCTTGAGGAAGCTTCTAATGCATCGTCGCCTTAAGAGGAAAGATCTTGATTCTGCTTAGGATGTAGTTGAGCCACGATTTACGGTTTATTAGGATCCACTATGGTAGGGAATACGACAATGTGACGTTCCTTTGTCTTGTGATCTACCAATATGTATGTCGAGATGAGAAGGGCACAGCGGTCGGAGTCAAGGAGGAGGCGGATCCGCGTACTCGCTAAGGCTTCAAAAGGGTTAAAGTCGACCTTGTCCGAGAATCAGCAACATCATCAGAGAGGGATGTGGAATAGTTCTGCTTGGTAGATGGACAGCATCATCTTGTTGGGCTCCCAGAATCTTCCATAAAGCAATCAACCAATGTCTCGAGGTTAAAGTCTATACCTTTAGAATCTCTATCATAGGCTTGGTAAGATCTCCATAAAGATATTCTCATTAAAGATAACATCTCCAATAAGCCCAATTTTGCAAAGGCACGGTTGTGAGTTATATAGTCGATAATGCTTTGGCTTCAAGAGAATACCCACAAAGACACATTTTTTGGCTCTTATTACCAACTTGGTAATGCGAGTTCATGAGGAATATATGAGCATAGAGCCAAGGCACTAAGCGTCTTGCCAAGTGGCCAAAGAGGGCACAGATTCTCCCTGGCGCATGGAGTTGATTTTTTGAAGCCCGTAGGTAATTAGCGGTTTCTAAAGATATCTTGGCCGATCATGATGGCTTCTCCCAAAATTTATCGGGCATCCCGGCTAGTTTGAGCATGCATCGAGGCACTTTCAACTGAAGTCGCGGTTCATCGGGTCAACAACCCATTTGTTGAGGTGTACTTAGGGGGTAGTGGATTGATGAATGATGCCATGCTCGGCACAATAATGATTAAAGGCGAAGAATATAGTACCATTTTGTCATGGCGGCGCTTTCCAGAATTCTTAGTCCAATTTAAGGTTTCAACGGGTCTTGAATAAATCGAAACATGTCAAAGACTTAGGACTTCGGCAAATGTCGCATAGTGACAAATCTTGAGAAGTGCATCAATAAATGTCGAATACATTTCTTCTTGCCAGAGTCAATGTTAGCATTAGGCCACATAGATCGAGAATGAATAGCTCCAGCGGACCTATGGCTCTAGTACTTGCTCCCTCTGAGGGGAAGGGACTCTTTTATGTTTCCCTAAAATGCAAGCTTAGCAAAAGTCCATATCATCATTACACTTTCAATAGGATCAAACCGGTGACCATATTGAATTTGGGATAAAGTTTGGAGGAAACTTGCTCATGAATACTAGCGATTATGCCACAACTTGAGATTTGACGAACCGGCAAGGAGCTTGAGGAGGTTCAGTAAAGTGTGGCATCCAATTGATATAAGCCTTCCACTCTAGTGCTGTGGCTATAGGGCTCCCTACGACATAAGTAATATAGCACTTGTTGGAGTGAAGGTGACATGAAAACTGCATCCGTGATCACCCACCAGAGAGAAGTGTTTGGGTTAAGCCGGGAACATAGAAACATTTTTGGGGACTCTCTTTGGGGGTCTCACCAAAGGTGAATAGATAGTTCCTTTCCCACATACTTGATAAGATCGACTATCTCCCATAACTTATTCTTTGGTTATTAAGAGGTTCATAAAATGCAGAAAATCTCCCTTAATGGCGTCATGTGCATAGAAGCACGAGTCCGGCCAGGATAACGATTGCGAGAATGGTTCTCAAAAGTAGATGCTATAAATAGTTTATTACGGTTAGAAGTTAAATTTTTTCGAATCGGAAGAAGAAGATGGTTTTACGGGATTGACCGGTGATCTCCGCCGACCGGCTCTCTGCAGGCGATCTTGAGATTTCTAGCAACCTCCCTCTTCCATTTTTTGAGGAAATTAGAATTATAAGGCGTGCCACCATCGCGCGCCAACATAGGCGACATAAATCTGAATGGGTTTCACGGCCAGTAGGATAGCTTCTTTTCGCGCATAAAGAATGCGACATTTTTAAATTACAAAGCCAGAGATCTTTATCTTTCTCTTCTTCCATAAGGGCAGCAACAAGGGGTATCCATAGTTTGATTTGGAATGTTGGTAACATGGTGACAACATGTTTATAATCAGGTGCAAGGCCTTTACAAGTAATATAGCCATCTAGTCTCCATAAAACAATAAGCGTTGACCCAAACAATTGCACAATAAGGAATGCGGCTAAATATTCAGCAATGGCTTCACTAGACTCCATCTTTGAGTCAATAATTGTTGCTTAAGGGACAACTCATGTGCTCACAGGAGCCTCAAGCGAGTTAATAAAGGTGAAAACTCCAATTATGATGTCTGGAATCTTGTAAAGGTCACATCAAATGCACATACTCCTCTCCAGGCTAAAACCAATGGTGGTGAGGGAACCCTTCTGATACATTCGCTTACCGGAAATTTTGGCGGCCTCTGGGTTTGGATTTTGCGTCCCATCCACTACAAATTGGCTTCTCTCATTAGCATCAATTGTAATTTTGTGAGCCAATTATGAAAATTATAGCCCGATAGGGAATTATATATACTTTCCAAGGAATTTGCCAAGCACTTGGATGAGGACGACCATCTTATAGTTTCTTAAGAATAAAATAAATGCAAATAAGAGCCAAATGCAGCTTCAAAGAAAGGGCTCAAAATGTGATCTACAAGTTGGCAGCAACAACGGAAATTTAGAATTGCGTCGAGATATAGAAGCGGCGCCCGCTTTTGAGATAAGCTCGTTCAAAGTATAAAGAAAGCTTACGCTTGATCTCTTCGGCATTGGGCCTTTGCTCTTCTGTATGCCAGAGCGTCGATACCATGTGAATCACGAGGTACTGCCATGGGGATATAAATTTTGAAATATATCAGTTAGGTTTTGTATTGAATGGTCTTAACAAATGAATACAATATGAACTCAAATATATCATTGGACAAATGCATGAAATTTAGATTATTGTGTCTCTTGGACATGCGAATGGTATGACTGATTGTATGGCTACAACAAACACTAACTATGCTGTGAATACAATCATCGTGATAAATTGAGATCTCTATTTTTTGTACGCATATCAAAACATTTGACATCTGAGAAGAAATAGACATTTAGAACAGCTTGAGGAAAAATGTCGGAGGCATTTGAGATAGTGGTAGTAAAAGCATAGCAGGGGAAAATCTCAAGACACAGCAGCTTGAAACTTGCTATGGAAGCGGGGAACATAATCGATGGTGGAGAGAGATAGATCGAGCATTTGGGGTTTGCGAGGGACAGGATGATGACTAAGGTGAAGCATGGCGGCGATTGCGGGGAGAATAGTGTTGGAAAGGAACAAACTAAAAGTCACGGAAAAGGGAAAAAAAAGGATAAACAAATTAGTCTAGTTTTACTCACGGAGCCTACCAGCCGCGGAATGTATTGATGATAAGCAAGAGAAATTTGGAAAATTGTGGAAACTTGGTTCCCTTTACTGGAAGGCAATAATGAAGCTAAGATTTAATCAGGTGGAAAGGAATGCAATACTTTTAGAAAGAATTATACAAAGGTCGAGTTTTGAAATGGTTAGAAAGGAGTTCCAGATGAATCCCATAAGCATGAGGAAGTACAAGAATTCTCTTCCCTCTGAGCAGCATGCCAATCTATAACAACTTCTTCAATGAGAATTAAGAGCTTTGAACATGCCAAATATTAAAGTAAGAGATAAACCATTTAAGGGGCATATGGGGAATATGGAAAGTCTAATCTTCAAAGGTGTTGGTTTTGGAGTTTTGGACTCTGAGGGAAGCTTCTAGATTGGCTTCCGGGCATCGATGTACGAATATGCACTTTAAAACATCAAAGCTATTGAGACTTTCATTGTACTATTTGAGTGATGAGGCTGTGGCAGATGATCTCCAAAGGAATAGACTAGCCGAGGAAATTATTGTTATACGGTACTATATTCGAAGTTTTTGAGGATAAATTGGCGGTAATTAAACTTCGCGTTGAAGCAGAGATAGAAACACGACTTCAATGGATATGCTTATTTCAGGAATTTTAAGCGCTATAGCAAGAATCACGGGGACATATATAGCTCATTTGATTTTAAAGGGCAAAAGATTTAATAATGGACATAAATGTGAAGTATTCCACATTTGCTCTAGATTATTGAAGTGGGACGATCTTATACTTGTTTAAGTTAATTATAAGCGGATGGGAGATTAGAAGGATGTTCCACCTGATAAAATTAGGGAGTCTAGAAGATTGTTTTGTGTGTTTGAGAGAGAATGCAGTACTTATCGTATGAGAGAAAGGCAACAAAACTACAAGACAATGTCAAAGCCAACAAGTGAAAATGCTTAATGACTTCGTGGGAAAAAAAAGGAGGGATCATTAAACTTCGGGGTGATGGAATGATTCTGTTACCATACAAAGATATCTAGAATTTTCCAGAAGCAGGCTGAGGAAACATAGAAAATAGAAAGGAACATATGAATGGGGATGGGTGGGCCATGGTACAACGAAATGGTGTGGAACTTAAAAATTACACATCGCGAAAAGAGGTTACTTTAATAAAGGTACCACAAAAATCTCCATAGTCTGCTTGTTCCAATGTTCAAACAAAAGTAGGAATGCAAATAGAGGCTTTCCGTGAGTATATGTAATGGAATATCAAGTTCTTAATGAGGAGTTTTCGGTGCATAATATTATATGGTAGTTACCAATGGATGAAAATATAAGAGCATCTCATTGTTAGATTGCTTGAAAAAAGGGATTATGCAAGATTGGGAGGAAACGATTGTATGAGGCGACATCACTCAAGCGATTAGAATGTGTTCTCTAATGAACATAAAATCCTTGTTTGGAACATCAAAGGAGTAAAAAGAGCAAAATGATCTTGGTTGACCCGGAGTCCGGCTTGCCCAAACCCGCGACCTAGATTGTTAGATTCAAGAAAGCGAGACTCGGCAAGGGAAAACTTTTTGCACTTCCAGCGCCGCTCAAGAAAGGCGGAGCCACCATAGCCATTGGACTTGGCACCCTTGCACTAAGGGTAAAATCAACCCCATGATCGGTGCTTCGACTCAGCAGGTATGTTTTTAATTATCATCGGGGTAACTTCGCTTGGTGATTATGATGAACCAAGGAGTTCTCCTTACGATAGCTTGGACAGGCATAGCAAGCCTCCTATTAAAGGAATGCATGAAGCGTGTTACTAGTTGGGAGTTGCATCTCCTCATTAGCAAAACATAGTGGCTTCCATAATTCATATCAAAAACAAAAGAGCCCCGGATGGTTGGAAACTCGACTAATTTCCTTGATGTGACAAAGCTGTCGGGGCCTAGAAACCCAGCCGGTGACTATCTCTAGCATTGAAAAAATTTCCCCAAATATTTGTTTTGTTTTAGGGAGCATAAATGTAAGAAGGAAGAAGTTGGGGCTCACCTTAACCTTCTGAAAATATTATATGGGCACCATGTAGATCTGGTGGCGGGTTCTAGTGGAAACCTTTATTGCATACGGAGAAAATAGTTTACAAATTGTGACATATAGGATCATTTTGGGGGTGCATAATAGTAACACGATAAGCTCCACATGGTAAAAAATAGAGGTGATAAATAGTACATGCATAATCAAAACTTGAACAAAAGAGCTCCATGGTGAGGTGTGAAGAAACGGTAAAACTCGAAGGCAGAGATATATATAACAGGTTATGGTTTGGGGACTTTAATATGGTGGAAAGTAGTAGTGACCAGATATAGAATTAGGATCGATGTTGATAGGATTCTAAGAACGATGGGTAGAGCATGCTTAAATGAATTGAGTTCATGGAACTACAAAGGAGACCAATTTTACGTGGTGTAATGATTTGGATTGGAAATGGCTGGGGCACTAGCCCATGGCATGTCCAAGGTAGTATGTAAGCTCTTAAAGCACAGAAGCCAGGCATATCCCTTTACATAGCAAGGTCTGTAATCCTCTTAGAACTCTATTTCGGGATCATAATCGCATATTACATGTACTCTTCAGGTTGTTGCTTCATGACTAAAAGCATTCTTCAAGTTGAAACCCCAAAATTTCTTAAGGATCTTGATTTTAAGGTCAGCGCAAGCATATAAAGATTTCGGCTGAAATAAAAGCAGGAATGGAAGCAATGATTGCATCTCTAGCGTGAGTTAAAAATTTGCTTAAGGCTTGGGGTCCAAGTAAACAAGATGGAAAAATGCTTTCTTTGGAGTCCTTTTACAAAAGAGGTAAATGAGAACTTAGAAGAATTGGTACTAGCCTTTCCGAGGCGAGAAAGGGAAAAAATAGTTCACCAGAGAAAATAAAAGGCTAAAACCGTCCAGGAATTAAATAAGTTAAGGTTCACTTGGGATTGATGTGGATCAAGGAAAGGTGACGAAATGCCTAAGTTTCTTTTTAAAAGTTGCAAGCGGAAACAAAGCAACCGCCATTGTCCACCATTGGTGGGGATAGATTCATTATCTAGGAGACCCTGGCGAGGTGAAAGGAGTTTGTTTCTAAAACATTTTTGAAGATTTCTTTAAGAAGAAGAATATTCGATTCCAAAGACTTCACTTTGGGAATTAATTCCTCAAAAGAAATTTGTAATCTAAGTATCACGCTGCCAAAGGAAACTCTTCGGGACAAGCTCCATTGAAGAATCATTAGAGCCGTTTATGACCAAAAAATAAATGCGGGGATATAAGATGGCATAGCGTGCTTTGAAGTATTAGGGGAATTTAATTTTGGCTTCGCGTATGCAGGTGCTTATTAGGACTTTCTACACGGATGGCTTTTTGGCTCGAACTAAGCAGGATGTATCGCATGAAATCCAAGAGTGAAAGGAAACGAGAATATAGAGACTGGAGACCTAATACCTTGGTGTCGGCTTTATAAAATTATAATAAAGGGTTACATCAGGAAAAAAACAGAGAGCCCCTATTAAAATTGGATCCACCACCATCGATGTTAAATTTAGGTTATTAGGAAGGCGAAACATTCAATAGAATATTGTTGCCGAAAGACACGTCAAAGGGTGCTCCTAAGGTCACAAAACTGGCCAGGCTTAAGAAGGCATATGGCCGATTAATGGCTGGTCCTTTGTGCGACAAGATGTTGCTGCTTTAGGCGTGGACAAAGAGTTCCCGATATTGTTACCAAAATTTGTTGAAATCATCAGCGTGCATCGTGTTAGTTTTTGAGGAGATACTCCCTATTTTGACTTAAAGGGGCATTAGACAAGGATGCCCCTTCCTTTAACATTGTTGCAAAGGGACTGTCTCAAGTGCTACTGGCGATTCCGAATAAAGTTTACTCTTAATTTCGCAGATGATGACAGCCGGATGGATCATAACAAATCATGACCGATACCCACTTAGATGATATTTTCTTGTTTTAAAGCCTGGAAGATAATCTCTTGAATGTGAAGCGGCCGATTGGTGATTCTTTTCTCACCTCGAGGTTGTTTTCCTCAATTGGAGCAAAATGTCGCATTTGTTTGGCCCATTGGGTAATTTCTTCCGACTCACATTACACAGCTTTCCACGGTTGCACCTGTTGGGTCTTTGTAGAGAGTTGCTTCGGCATTCAATGGGAATTTATGCACCTCATACTTTCGAACATATGGGATGAGATCTTGCTTTCAGTTTAGACAAACTTATTTGGGAATGGTGGAAGGTTATCATCATCTCAATAGCAAGAAGGTTGTGGCTGAGTCGATTAACCCCAGCAATACTCATTTATCTTGCATCGGTGATGTTGGCTCTGAATCAAGGCTAGCAAGTTATAAAAATAAAAAATGATTTTTAAGAATTTTACATGCAGGGGAGGGCAAATGTCAAAGTAAGCGTGGAGAAAGTGTTTGAGATCAAATCATGGGGAATTGAGAATGCTTCGACTTTAGTTTACCTGATGGAATCCTGAATTTGCAAATTCATGTGGAAGATTCTCAGCCGGGACTCGAAATCTCAGACGCGAGCTACAAAGAGCAAATGCACTAATTCAGCTCGATGGCATGCGGAAAACCATTTCATAAAAGCGGTTGCGCCTGAGCCCTCTTTATAAATTGAGACCATCGCTGAGGAGCCTCGCCATTTCTTAAAGGATTGTTAAAGCTTGGGAGATAGTAAAAGTCTACCGTGGCATCGGATATCAAAAGTGTACCTCTACGTGTACATGCCCTTGGTAGGACTTTCAAGTGGAAATCATGAGAGGGGCCACATACTTTTCTCGATTGGTGAACAAAGAACTCAAAAGCAGGATGGATTGAAGCGAGTTTATCTTGCATTGGAGATTAATTATCGATGTGGCGTACGATTATTCCCTAAGAGTCATTCAAAGCGAGTTTAACTTGAGAGCTGGCGAATAGCGAATTTTGGGACATGGTACATGATAATATTACGCCTTATGCCATTTCCACAAGTAGGTGCTTTACGCCTACCGAAAATCTTGGTAAAAATATTTTTGTTTAAAAGGCATGAAGATCCGCATGTGAATAGATTGTCGGGTTTCCCTCTCAATGGGGTTAACATTAGAAGATAGCAAGTCACTCAAGTATAGAAAGAGTGCGGAGGAGCCACTTACCACAAAAGTACATCCACTTCCACTGGCAATTCTCCATAGAGCAATGCGGGGATCCAACATATTGAGTAGTATATCAAGTTTTGAAATGTGCGGTGAGAAGTGAAACGCAATTGAGTGTATCGCCATGCATTTCGCGAACCAGATCGGTATGGAAAATTTTGAAGAAAACATTCAAGACTTCCTATCACCGAGAAGGGAGATCTTGTTAGGCTGTATCCATCACATCTGGCAAACTGGAAAAACATTTAGCGGAACCTATGCGAGATGGCTTCTATAGCTAATATGGAGAATTTGTGTTCTCTGACCTATGGCCATTTTTGAAACAAAAGGTAGCCAATATCTTACGGCATTTGAGGGAGAATTGAAGCTGAAGCCCGCGACTCTCTTTATCATGTATAAAAGTTAAACTTCATAGCCAGGAGTGCTTATCCTATATTATGAAATCATGGCATCGTAAACGGCTTGATCGATGGCCAGGATTCTGCGAATATCCCTCGCCCAATTGGTGAGATTATCTTGTGCCGATGAGTATGATCTAAACCGTTTAGATGAAGAGGTTTAACAAAAGGGGCGTGATAAAGAACCATATTGGAATGTCGTCGTTTCTTTGAGAATCTGGCTGTCGATTAAGCGGTATGATTCATGAGCAAATCTCGCTTTCGGCATGTAGCGATGAAACAAGTAATATCTCATGGTTGATTTGGAGAAATCGGTAAATGAATGAATTTGTAGTCACGTGGAGCAGAGTTTACTTTTGGTCTTCGGACCAAGGGATAATGAAATTTGAATACCGAGGATAGTTCGATTTGAATGCGAGAAACATTTAAGGCAGTGAGTGAACCCCTTTTGGCTTTTGATTTTCTCATTTTTTCATTTTTCATTTTCATTTTTTATTTTTATTTTTTATTTTTTGAGCATTTTTTATTTTATTTTTTATTTTTTATTTTTATTTTTTTTATTTTTATTTTTGTTTTATTTTTATTTTTATTTTTATTTTGCCCCGGTACTTATTTTTATTTTTTTTATTTTTATTTTTTATTTTTCATTTTTTCATTTTTCGTTTTCATTTCATTTTCATTTTTCATTTTTATTTTTATTTTTATTTTCATTTTTCATTTTTTTCATTTCATTTTCATTTCATTTTTCATTTTCATTTTTTATTTTTTATTTTTTATTTTTATTTTTTATTTTTTATTTTTATTTTATTTTTATTTTTATTTTTATTTTATTTTTATTTTTTATTTTTATTTTTTATTTTTATTTTTATTTTTATTTTTTATTTTTATTTTTTATTTTATTTTTTATTTTTATTTTTTTTTTTTATTTTTTATTTTATTTTTATTTTTTATTTTATTTTATTTTTTATTTTATTTTATTTTATTTTTATTTTTATTTTTATTTTTATTTTTATTTTATTTCACCTTATTTCTGATTTGCTTCTTCAATTACAAGTTTTGGTATCCCTTTTCCTTCTAAACACTTTGTAAGGGTGCTTTTTCAAATGTGTAATGTGAGATTTCTCCTTGTGGAGCTTCTTCTTGATGTCAAATATGGCAGAAATGGGATTTGTAAAGAATGGAACCGAATCATTTCAACCATAGCAGATGACAACAAATCTAAATCTTTGTGTATCTAACACGATTGAGCCGTAATTGGCCTTCTTGACGATAAAGCGGTCTGTATTGTTCTCTTTAATAAATTTTGCAACTCATCTCTCTTCTTTAATGGGCGATGTCTTCAATTCTCCCAATCAATGAGATACACATAGTCAGTTAAGCGGCTAGATCTGCTCCTCATTCCGAGATAGATTTAGATATGATTTTAGAGCTAGAGGTTCTTAAGGTTAGCATATTCTTTTTCAGGGTTTGCCTTCTAAAAGGTTGTTTTTCTAGCTTGATGCAGTTGGGTTTTCTAGCTTGATGCAGTTGGATGTTTATAATAATCAAGCTAAAGGGCAGATCTCCCGAATCCTTTCTTAAGATAACGACACTTAAAAGCTTGGACTTTGTTGATCTGTCTGGAACTGGAGTAACAAATGCGAAATTGGTTCCATTAGGGGCAAATTTTCAATTATACAACCACTTCTATGCATGTCTTTCAATGAACAGTCTTGCATTATACAGAGATTTAGAGTTTTTATGGTTTTGTTGTGAAGGAGCATCATGCCGCGATGTATACGCCATGGTAGGTGAATCGTCGCCCAGCGGGATATTCTATTTACCCGAAACCATGATCTCCAGCCCTTCACAAATGTTCCTCTATAGGTTCGCAATTCTTCTGATACTCACACCTTTTTAAAAGGACCAATCATGCAAAATATAGTTCCTGCATGAAACATGAAACCCTGTGTCATTTTAGCATGAAGTTATAGCTTTTGTACATTCAAATAGCAATGGACTTTGAGCTCTCATTTTTACTATATATTGCATGTTGTGTCTGCTGTCTTTTTATCATAATATAGGATGCTGTAGATAAGGTTTTCCTCCATCATTTTTTCAAAATGCTTAGATAGAAGGTGATCTCTGCTTCTTGTGAACTTAGGCTCTGGATAGTTAATGCCTTTCATTGGATTAGATTGCGTCTGGTATCTATTAAATGACGCATGCCTTCTAACTCTTCTTGGATGTCTAGATTTATCCTCCATCTTAAATGACTGATTCGTTTCAGTCAATCCACATTTTCTGGTTGCAGGGTTTGAGGAAGGATGCAACCACTAGATACAAAAGATCAATCTGCATTATCCATAAACAATGGCATAGCAGTTTTAGGTGGAGATTACAGTTGTCATCATCAATAAGCACTACATATGTTATAGAAAGGTAGTTTGAATCTTGGTGCAAATTGCACATTGTTTTTTAGGAACATTGGCAAGTGTACGCTCAAGATCTTTTCTCAGACTTAAGCATATTTTTGACACACGAAGATAGAGGAATGTATGACGAATATGCCATCTGCAATGTCATGAGCATTATAAAATGTTATCATAGAAAAGAAAAGAAATATAGTTTTGTTGTGTCTTGTGGGAATAATCAAATATTTGCATACTAATACTGAATGTATCAATGAATGAGAATATCAATTCTGTCTTTTTGCTGAGGGACTAAACATCATCCATTAGCATAAATTGCTTACACTTCTCCTTGAGTCTCCTTTGTTGGCTTGATGTAAGACTTGAGGGGCAATTCCCCATGTTATAGAAAGTTTCTAATAGTTGCCACCCTCCATGGACCTGTTCTTCATGAATTTCTTCCAAATGTGCTACTGCAATGGAAGTTTCAGCAACTTTAAGTTCATCCTTATGATCAAAGAATATGTAAGGAAGTAAAGACTTGGATTCCTAACTTGATGCAACTCTTTTATAGAAATGTCAAAACTTTGCAACTTACAAGCCCACCTTTGGATTTTTGGCTTGCTAGTTGCCTTATCAAATAACAAGCCCATTGGATTTTGCTTCATGTAGATTTGGACCTGGCTCTTCAAAATCAAGTGTCCTTGTCTGTTGATAAGGAACATGAATGTAGCGGCATCTTCTCCATTCGAGCGTATCTTTCTTTAGTTGAGGTCAATTGTTTGCTTGCAAACACTATGGTGTGCTTGTCCTGCAAAATAGCTAATCTTATGGCTTTCTTAGTGACAGTAATATATACCTCAAATGGCATGTTCAGATTTGGCTTTTTCAAGAGAGTAGCTTCACATATTGAGATGATGAGAAAGTCAAAAGCTTCTTGGCATTCTAGTGACCATGTAGTAGGATGTACTTGTTCTCAGATTTGGAAGACTTGCCTACTCCTAAGAAAGTCATACCAATGAAACTCTTGACTTGTTTCAAATTCTTGAGGGTATCAATCTTGTAAGAGCTTGAACCTTGTCTTGTGCCACTTGAATACCATTGTTTAATACTTCATGCCCCAAAAGCTATCCTTTGGATGCAAAGAAGATGCATTTCTTGGAGTTGAGGTTGACTCCAGAACTTTTACACAAAGAGCAGATAGTATGGCAAGAATCTAAATAGAGATCATCCAAATAAATCCTGAACTCTTCAGCAGACATACTTGAAGATAACATCCATGGCTCTTTGGAAGATAGCTGGTGCAAACCAAATGGCATCCTTTTCATAGCATATATAGATGCCCCAAGGAGTGATAAAAGAGATCTTTGTCTGATTTTCCCCTATGATACTTATCTGATTAAACCCTGAAGATCCATCCAAGAATGAATACATATCTTTACCCGCTACAACATGTAAAATTTCTTCCAAAAAGGCCAGGGGATAGCAATCCTTGATGGTAGCTTTGTTGAGATCTCAATAATCTATACAAATCCTCAAAGCACCACTCTTTTTCTCTACTGGCACAATGCAAGACACCCATTTTAGATTGATTATCTCAATAATAACACCTGCATCCAACATCTTATGCAACTCCTCTTTGATTAGTTCCAATAATGAAGCGTTATTCCTTCTCAATATTTGGAAAATAGGTTTGCATCTTTCCTTTATCTTAATTTCAAATTGACATACCTTTTCTTTGATTCCCATGAGCTCAGAATAATTGCGTGCAAATACCTCTCTCCTTTCCTAAAAAAACCTTGTGATTTCTTCCTTGTTTTGTGTGTCAAACAAGTCTCCCACAAACAATGTTCTTTGCTTACCATTTTTGGTGATAATGATTTCTTTGGTTTGATCATCTTCTGATGCATTGATAACTAGGATAAGGCAAAGCACCTTGACCTCATCATCATCAAGATCATCCTCTGGAATAGCTCCCTCAAATAGATGTGACATAAGAGTATCCCTGCACAAAGCATTAGCTTCTCAATTCTGTTCCCTTGAGATATGAATGATATTCCAAGAAGTAAAACTTTCAAGCACCTCCATAACTTGATTCCTTAGAGCCTCCATGTCAACATTTTGGCATGATACTCACCACTAACTTGCTTGCATACCAATTGAGAATCACCAAAGATATGCATATGAGAAATATCCATTACCTTGGCCTCTTGAAGATCCGCAATTAGCTCTGCCACGTTTGAAGTGATTTGAGGGTAAATCCTTCCTACTTTAGCCAAAAGCTTGTTAGAAGGGTCCTTTACTATAGCAGTAGATGATGCAACATTCAATTTCTTGGAAATACCTCCATCAAACCATAAAGCTCCTTCCTTGCTTTGCCTGAGAGATGGTGCACACTCCATAACCAGTGGGATGACATCATATGCTTTGGTTTTGTAGGTGCCAATCTATAAGATCCCAAAGGCTATGAAATGTACCTCTTTAGTCGAGCCGTAGGAGCCAACTTGGTTATAAATGGTAGCTTGGAAGCCATTTGAGATTGTACACCTCCCTTGAGACCAAATAGGCCTAGCATCAACTGTAGCCATCCACCTCCTTCCATGCAAAAGGTCATAGATATCTGAATCCTCTCCTACATCTTCAAAAGCAACCACAATGAAGTTAACAGCCACAATTATGCTCTTTGTGCTCACAGGAATCTTAGTTACTATTCCAGCCAGATGCTATCTTAGCATTGTAAAAAGATTTCAACAAAATAGTTCTTTTATCTATTTCAAGGCCACATTTCTTCATAACATGATAAGGCATGATGTTCAAGGGAGATCCACCATCCGACAACACCCCAGAAGGTATAACCTCCCAAAGTTGCTGAACAGATAACTCGAGGGGTCTTCTTCATTTGAGCCGAAACAAGGGTTAGTAGTATCGACAAAATTCACACAAGCCACTGGTTAAGTTTACCAATCCGGAACAGCTGCGGCAACTCTTTCTATAACTAGATTGAAATCTTCAACAAAGTAGGATCTACACTTACTTTAGAACTCTTGAGCAAGGCATCACTTCATCAAAAACTTGATCTTTCTTACCATACTTGGCGAGGAGGTGGAGCTATTACTTAAAGGGTTGCTTTCACCTTGAGAAATTAGCATTGGTGGTTCTCTAAGGGCGATTAAATTTTCAGTCCGTTTGTTCGGCATGTTTATTGGCCTCATTCATATACGTTCACCACCATGACTTCTTGACCCTTTGAAACTTACAGCACATAAATATAGAAACACTAAGCTGAAACCGATCTCATAGAATGACTTGGTTCGACTTCGTTTTGCTGCTTGCCGCTTAAAAATAATCTTTAACTATACATTTAACATCAGTATGACGAATTTCTTTACAAAAAGCACAAACAGAACACTCTCTCCCAAAGTATCATTTTCTATTACACTTAAGACACACTCTCCAATAAGAAATATCAGATGGATGTGTGTTTTTATTACAATGAAGGCATTCTGGATAGACCTTACCTCCCCTAGATGCTTTCAGCTCAGCAAGTTGCTTAGTTACCTCTGTCAAGGCTTCATTAACTTGTGGACATATCTGCTTTGACCTCTAAAACTTGAGAATCAATCTCCCCTTTCTTAGATTTCCTCTTGTCTTCCTATATGGCATAAACAGGAATGGAAGGATGGTGATCATAGCTAGCATTAGTAGCATCAGGGTAGAAAAGATCATGATGAAAGGTTGTATTATATTTATCAGATAGGGTAGAGAGCATTTTGGTAAGATAAGTGGTTTTAGCAAAAACTTTATAGATTGAATCAAAACCCTCAGCAACTTGGATCTTGAGCAATTTCCTTTAAATATATGGTCACCTTTCCAAGCCATTAATAAAAGCAGTGACCGTAAAGAGAGTTGGGATTGTTGCATGGCATTTTGACATCTGTTCATGTAGGTACTGAATCGTTCTTTGTACTAGTTCACACTCTCACATGCATGAATAGAAAAGTTTTTCAATTTATTGACAAGGTCTTGAGGTGCAGCTAACTTACCAAATCTATCCAGAAAATTCTTGATAAGTTCATCCCACGAAGTGGTTCCCATCATCTTTGCATAAGTCAGTCATGCCCCAACCTCACTTTCTTCCTTGAAGCACTTTTCAAACTCTGAGAGTTTACACCCTTTTTTTAAACCATAATCCTTGTAATAATCTTCAAACATCCAAACAGTGTTAGCACTCATGCTTGAATCAAAGGTGGGCAAGGGAATAGGAACATTCATCTCAAATTGATATGGCATGCTTTGTACCAAACCCGTTGAGAAACTAGACGGCAAAAGCCTTTCTCTGCAGCATTCTGATGCTTCCACATCCTCTTGTGGTTCTTGTTCTACTGGAAACTTCTGTTTAGGAGCCATGAGTTCTCGAGATCCAAGAGAATCTCGACAGAGCCTCCAAGATGTTGATCCTCAAACCTGGCTTAAGAGTCAAACACAAGAAGCCAACTTGAAACTATGCTCAAGTTGGGGTTAGAACCTCCAAATCACTTAAAATGATAAGTGTTTAGAAAAAAAATCCACTAAAATAGCTCAAAGAACAGTAGTTCATACCTTTCCCATTTCTAGAAATTGGTAGCAGTACTCAAATTGAGGTGGTTTGGAGAGATGGATTGTTTTTTGGTTTTTAATTATTCACACTGGTAAAAACTTTGTTTCTAGAATGTTGTGGTGAAATCTTTGGCCAAGTCAGACCTCAGATCTGTGGGATATTTGAGTCCAAAATTGAGTCAAAATTTGGTCAGTGAAAGTCAAACTGTAAAATAGTGATCAGAAATGAAGATTTTGAGTTGTAGATGGAGTTTTTGAGAAATTCCTAGGCCAATAGGTGCAAAAAGTGGTTATAATATGGGGCAAGTGATCAAATTGTAATTTGGATCACTAAAAGTATTGTTTGTGCACTGATTTGCAAAAATACAGTCAAGAAAGTCTTAGGCAGAATGCAAAATTTTGCAACTCAAGCTTGGATTGGTTTTTTTTTTTTTAAATTTTAAAGCACACAAATGCTACTGAGTACATGGATGAACAACTTGCTAAAAATGGATTTGAAACAAGGGATATCTTACTGTTAAATTTTTTGTAATGGCTGGCAAAACATAGAAATCATATCAGAGATACTTTTTGAAACTTGATAAGCAATTTTCATTGATAAGAATGTAATATGGGTCGTAATAAAGTTGTGTTGAAGGTAATCATTCCTCCATATACATTAGAAGATCATTCAAAGTATATAAAATATCATAAGAAAGTATTTTTCAATCAGAGCAAATCCAACTAAGGAATGCGCAGGAGCTTCAAGAATTCTTCAGATCATGTTCAGCATGTATCAATATCGAATTTGACTGCGCCTGGGCCTTCAAAAAGTTTTCTTAACTATT
Organism: Isoetes taiwanensis; assembly: GCA_021234155.1. Lineage (NCBI taxonomy): Eukaryota > Viridiplantae > Streptophyta > Lycopodiopsida > Isoetales > Isoetaceae > Isoetes > Isoetes taiwanensis. The sequence continues at coordinate 2,672,655 of JAJEKV010000066.1, read as the reverse complement.
ACCCTGATATATAGTTCAAGGTTTTTAATTTTTGGCATCTTATGGCTTGATCTTAGGCTTAATGCAGTCCTTAGGCATGGGAATCCAAGAACAGACAAGTTTTAGAGGCTAAGAAACCAAATCCCGCAAGATTCGAGCAAGTTTTTGGATTTAGGGTTCATCCGACAGTATTACTGGCAAAACTCGTGATACAGTTCATGTATTTTTGTGCGTATATGCTCGAATATTCCTGTACTTTGAGTTTTAAGCAATTTTGGCCAAGATTTCTTAGAGTTTAAGGGTAGAAAGCATGGGCTATAAAAATCCCAAGGCCCTTTCATCATGGGAAAATGTTTTTGGCACAAGTTTTCGAGTTTTGCCAACATTTTGGAGATCATGGGGTAAGATTTATGAAACTTTAAATATAGAATTCCACAAGGCCCACTTCTAATGAGGCAAAAAGGTCAAGTGTGCATTTGGAGACTTGGTAAGAAAAAATAGATAAAATGAAAGTCATATATGGATAACAAAAAATGTATGGAACAAATTCGTTATAGCAAAAGATAAAAAGGAACAAGTGGCAATAATGATATAGAAGGCATCAGGATTAAATTTAGGAGGTCTAGGGGATATATATAGAAAAATGAAAAAAAAAAAAGAGGCTAGGCAAAACATCAAGTGGTAAGTCTCGGGCAAAATAAGCACAATGGGTGTAAAGATGGAAAATGGATATGGGAAAGGAAAAATGACTAGAAACTTGAAACCAAATACCATGTGTTCTTCCAAACTCTACTTCCAAACTTCAAACAAGTAACTTCCAATCTTCTTGACCCAGAGTCTTCTAGGATCATGCTTTGACCAAATGTTTGACAAATGTAGTAGCTCTCATTAACTTTGACCTCAATTGCTTTGTGTTCACCTTGAAGATGAGTTGTCTTTGACCTTCACACCAATGTTGTATACCAAGGTCTTCACAAATTGACCTAGTCTTAAAGCATAGACCAATGGTAGTATGTTGCCCTTTTGAGCGGCAACTAAGGTCACCCTTCTAGTAATTGTCTTGCAAAGGAAAATTATAGAGCAATGAAGTAAAAAGCTTCAAATTATTTGGCCGGTACATTATAAATTAAATATGAAATTCAAAAGTAAACTTATTATCTTTTATTAAATGATATATTCGCATTGATTGTGTTATATTTGAGACAATACTGCACCTCTTAACTTTATTGTGCATCCATTGACTAAAAGATGTTGGAAAAATGGCTGGAGTCTTCACAATTCTGTGATGTTATAACTCAGGCCATTTCTTTGACATAGGAGGAGTTTAGTGAATGTTTTTGTTGGGGGCAATGGGATAGAGCTCTTTGGCGAGGAAAGTTGTTTGGGGGTGATTATCTACGTCCTATTACGCCACAACAAGAAAATATTTTGGTGTGGATGTGTTATCATAGAGATTAGGAATGCAGACTTGTGAACTTCGATGCTTATAAGCTACTGCTTGATCACGGATATTATTTCTCCTTCTAATAGTGGCCCTTCAACTCCCTTTTCTTGAATGATAGCAGATGTGGACTTAGGTATAGGATAAGCCACTTCATTCCTAAAGTGGCAGTATTACTTTGGTGGTGGCATATTCTTCTGAGATGTGTTCAAGTTAATGTGTTTGTCTCTGAGTTTGACTCTAAAACATCAGATCTATCTGTGATATGTAAGCGAGTTAGAGACCATTGAGCATTGCTTTTTCATGTGTAGCCACCTTAAACATATATAGGATTGGTTGTTCTCACATTTCAGGTCTAAGTACACGGATGAAGTTACAAAGCCAGCCTTTTCATTTTAGCCTTGAGGTTGGTTGTTGTGGCCTATCTTGGAAAAGATGAGCTGAGTAGTCTTCAAGGTCTAGATGTGACGAATGGCTGTGTTCTCCAACATGCTCAAGGTAGCATTACTAAGTCTTATCATTATTCTTCACTCGTAGAGGCATTTGATCGTTGAGGAGTGCTTAGATCTGCATTCTTATGCATAGACATGTTGTTTCCTTTCGGTGGATTCATGTATTCATCTTCATGTTTAGAGTCGTATTTAATTAAAGTGGGACAAATCTTGAATTTTGGGACTCGGACTGAAAATGGGACTCACACACCATAAAAGAAATTTCTGAATTGATTCTTGAATAAATTACCACATGACACCTACATTAGAATTGGGTTACTTGTTTCCTCATAAATTTTACAAACCACTAGTTGAGAAAGTTTTCAAACTTCTCAATATTATCCCTTATCATACAATGATATAGCATGGAGGTTGCTCATGGCCTTGTCCATCTCAACTTTCTTGGGATCTTGTGTGTATTTGTCTTTTGCAATGTGAGAACTTGGATATGACCATACCACACACTCCACCAATTCCACTCCTTTGAGGGTCAGCATAATTGCCCTCCACTTCTTCTCGGCTGGTCGGTGTATTGCTCCTTCAAGTTGCCCTTCTTGTGTGCTTCCAATGGGCTTTGGAATCGAGGACGCAACTCTCCTCTCCCATCGAGGCATAGTGGGTGGTCACATCGAGAGAGTGCCACCTAACCATATTGGATAGTCCTCATCATCAGGCCTTACTAACTCGAAGTATCCTTCCTTGATGTCCTCAAAGGGATCCCACTCGGGAAGATCAAACCGCCGGCTTTGAGGCCTTACTTCCCACAAACCACTTGGAACCCTTGTTGGGACCCAAGTGAGGCATTCTTAGGCGTGCTTGCACCTTGAGAACCCTCCCATCTTGACTCATGAGAGCAGATCACTTAGCTCCCTTCCCACATGGTACATTCGGTTTCTAAGCATGTCACAACTTTCTCGGTACTTGATTAGAGTCCATTTGATTTTCTTAAGGTGGAGGTGTGCTTTCCATTTCAGTTTTTATCATCGGGTTTTCCATGTCTGCGAGGCCAACTCTTAGCAACCCAATTCTCATGTTGTGTGGTCATGATGGCCTCTACCCAATCAAAGACTGATCTCCTTGAACCATGCTCTTACGTCGAATATTGCGAAGGGGATGGGCTCCTGATTGAGTGGAAACCTGACGTAACCACCTTAGTGCTGGCCGCTTTCGACTTCGTGAGTCGGCCGGCCAGCTCAATGCCTCTAGAGCCAGCTGCTTGAGCGGTCTGCTAACTCTCCTTCTATCTTCCTCGGACATTGCGAGAAGGGGATTGTTTTGTATCTGCAGGCCAACTCTTAGCAACCCGCAGGGGAAACCACGAGCTTCTTTGTATGCATTCTGCGGCTGTAGTGGGGAATGCCTTACCCCAACCGGCACTCCATGTACCATCCGGAGGAGTTCGATGGCTAAGGCATTCACCGACTTGAGTCGAAATATAGGCTCTGAAACCTTGATGCGCGTCACCATTCGCTGGTCGAGTATCTCTCCTAACTCAACCAATTCTCACATTATTGTGAGTAGCGGTGGCCTCTACCCGGTGAGCCACTCTACGCGCGAAGCCATAGAGCTAACATGCGCATTCTTGCCTCGCGAGTGGGAATGCCTTAACCAACGGCACTCCGTGTGTGCTAGCCGGAGTTGGATGGCCAAAGGCATTTCGACGCAGTCGAATAGGCAGCGGCTCTTTCGATCGCATTCTTGACTGCGCCGTCGAGAATCGCCAGCCAGCCAATTCTCACGTGTATGGTAGCGGTGGCCTCGACCCGATCGAGTCACTCTCGCCGAACCATCTTATTAAATTATTCTGCTGAGGAGGAACTCGGCGGGCCCGGGTAGAGGCCTCTGCAACTAACCACGGGGAAACCCTGAAGAGAGGAAGCCAAGGCTTGCATTTACTCTACAAAGTACACACTTTGTATTCTCCTGTTTTTGGTTCAAGTGCCTCTAGCACAATACGAGCCACTCTCCTTGAACCATCTTCCTGAATATTAGAAGAGGAGTGGTTAGGACTGAGTGGAAACCCCTCAACAACTACAAGAGGATGCATTTTGAGCAATCTCACGGGCCTTAGACCTAGCCTGATCTATGTACAACATTCCAAAGAAAACACCATGAAAAAGACACCTAAAAGCAGGCTGTTCATTAACCCCCGTCCATTGTTTTACTTGCGAGCATCTCTCAACCCGGTAAATCATCTCGAGAAGCTGAAAAATCTGGACAAGAAGCGATATCGTCGAGCTGCTCCGGCAGTTCCATTATTTAAACACAGGCGGCATGTTCTACAATGCGCAAGCATCTCACGAAACTCACCTCTTCACCGCGGTAATTCCTTGGGCCCAGCATCCGCGGATCCGCAGCCTCACCTAGAGTGCTTACAGCTGTACGTAGGTCTCTTCAAGAGTGTATTAGCATCTAATACTTGTATCAGCGCTACTTGATTCTCTAGCGTATCGGATTCCATGGCCGCTGATGTAGAGTTCAGGTAATGCGGCGGCTCCTCTCAGCTTCCTACCTTAACAAAATTGCTCGCCGATCAAATCAGCCTTGCAATAGGGCCTTGTGATGGGAAAAAACTGCACGCATATGCAAAGCTATTAGCGGCTTACACGCATGTGGCGCCATTCCCGAGTAAACTGATGCGTGCTCCCCTCATTTCGAGTCCCCAATGCGCGGGGAAGATAAACTACGCTTCACTCACTTGGTCCCTTGTGCTTGATTAAATTTGAAATAGTGTTTGAAGGGTAAGCCGACCGTGCTGTACCCTTAGCCAGCTTTTCATAAATGATTTTGCATGTCCTTAACTGAAACTAAAAAAGATTACGCCCGATCTTTTTACATGCAGTCTAAAACTCACAGCGGAGGAAACTTAATTTCTGAAGTCGAAGAGAGGATGAGAGGGCATCACAGAGACATGGCGACTCCGTCAAGAAGCTGGCGCGGGAGGATACTTCTACAGTGGCAGCAAGAAGAAGACAAGCTTACCCGGAGTGAGCTCACGAGGTTTTTTCTTTTGTGGAATACCTTAACTGATCCATCCTTTCTTCTTGCGGCATTCACGCCGGACTCAGTGATCAACTGGCGAACTCCATTTTTCGTCATCGAGGAATTTGGAGAGCTTCTTGAAACAATGGCCGAGATTCTTGGTGGTATGTAGAAGGTATCGACAAGTGGGAAGGAGAAAGATACGTTTCTACCAAAAGGGACAAGAAGAGCTCGAGGAGACAAGTACAGAAAATGCGTTATTTGTGCTCGTCTCTGCGCCAAATTGAAAGCATTTAACGTTTACATGTAGGACTGCGGAAGAGTAAGTTCTATCACACCAAAAATTAGCGGTTTCAAATTATTCTCACTCTTCCATGAGCAAGGCTAAGAACACTTAGAAAAAAGGCAGCGCCTTTAAATTAATGTCGAACCTTGGGTGGGAAGGATGCGGAAGGATGAAGGAGGCGGGAACCCTAACATCGAGGGGAGCTTGGTATGGAGATTTCCGAGTGAGGGAAAAACTGTTCCATCTGAGGGGAGCTTCACTTCTCTTTACATGCTGAAGACTCTACAACACTCTGATGGGGAATGAGGGTTTGTGGTTGCCACAAAAAGTCCACCAAAAGCAAAAAGATGGGAAGATGACACCACGGGAGGAATCGAGATGGCGAGAGGCGAAGATATGGTGCGACTCCCCAATAATGGATCGGATGGTCGGTCCGGGGATTTCCGAGAGAGAGCCTGTGAGAAAATGGGCGGCTAGCTCGGTATTATCGTTGGGAATATCCCTGTTCTTCTTTGGACATTAGGCGGTGAAGGTTTGCCGCGGAGATCTTGTCTTGTTCAACCACATGGAATTTAATCCAGCACACATCTTTGGAGATTCAACCGGAGATGGTGCGACATCCTGTGCGAGATCCATGCCTGCGGATGTCATACCTTTTAGCGGTCGACCGGTGAGTTGTTCCGGTTGGAAGTCGAGGAAGATCTGAAGGAAAAAACGTCGGTTACGGGTTGTAGGCGGTCAAGATTCAGAGGGGGCGCAAAAGTATTGCGAGCGGAGAAAGGAGGTGCCGCAAAAGGATCAAGGATAGATATGCCAAGCGAGAGTCGCGAGTTCTTTAAGTGGAGACGCCCGGCAACGCCCGGCGGCATAGCCACGCCGAACACACAATAGCGGCGAGTGCCGACTCACGTAGGTAAATAACTCTTCGAATCTTTCCATTCTCGACTCGCGAGTCGAGAAAGCCCTGCCATCCTAACATTTGCCGATTATCACTGGGGTTTCGTCGCTTCGCGAAATGAAAGCCAGTAAAATCCGAAAAATCAAAGGATCTTGAGCTTTCCGACTCGCGAAGTCGAAAACCCGAAGAAGTAAAAGAAAATTAGACATTCAAGGGGACTTTCTCGACTCGCGCGGTCGAAAAGCCCTACCATCTAACATTTTCCGATTATCAGCACCCGAACACGACTCGCCCGTCGAGAAAGCCGAGTAACACGTAAAAATCAAAGGATCTTTGGGAAGCTTTCGACTCGCGAGTCGAAAACCCGAATAAGTAAAAGAAAATTAGGCGTTCAAAGGACTTTCTCGACTGCTGAGTCGAAAAACCCGAGCTACTATTCTTGTTTATTAGGGTTTTGTAGATGCTTTCATGCTCGACATTGATGCATTGGCTGAATGCAGCCCTTATCTGACCGGATCATACACGCTAGGCAGCGATTGGAAAGCATTGGGTTGTCCTCGGCGTCCTAAAGGAAACGGGGCTCCCTCGGATAAGTGGAAGACCTTTGAGAAACTATGCGTGATATGTTACTGGCGGAGGACGAGGAAGATGATGAGGGAGAGGAAGAAGAGGAGAAGAAGAAGAGAACACCAAGGAAAGGCAGGGGAGTCTCTCTAGACCAATATGACCTCATTCTTAGCGAGGTGGTGCAGGGAGAAATGGACCCAGATATGGGCTCAATGGACAAGAGGCAAGCTGAAGGACAGCAATGGAGAATTTCCAAGCAGGCGGACCCCAAGTTGTTTGACAAGCGGTTCATGAAGAGGATCTGAGGCCTCACGGACAAAGAAACGCTTGACCTACAAGGCAAAATCTTGGATGGAACAATCCTGCTAAAGAAGACCGTGAATTCTAAAATGCACGGGGCGCAAAGGATTATGCCACGGTCCTAAAGCGGCGGCGTCGCGTTAGAAAAAGGCATCACGGAGTTCTGCAGCGTTGCATCTAATGAATACCATGATTTTGATTATTACAAGGAAAAGGCTGCCCTTGATGAGGAAGACATGAAGGAATTGAACCGTCTATGTCAACCCCTACATCAACACCAAGCTGAAGCGTAGCGTCAAAACCCTTCCTTTCCTTGAACGTGCTATGGCAATTTTGAAGAGGAAGCTTGGATTCGGGGTGGTCCCATTTAAAAGCGCACGATAGCTCCCCCCATTTCTGGGTAACTTTGGGACACAAGGGATTTGGTGGTGCAGGCCGCACTGGACCCGTGGCACTATTTGCCATCAATATGATCGAAGACCCCACCCTTTTTATGACAAAGCTGACATAGAAGCGATGGTACAAGGCGTGTCTGGGACATGACCGACACGGATACTTTCGGTTTCCTTGTCTTTTGCATCTTAGGGCAATCCAGGACAACCTGCTTGTCTCCCAATGGGCAAAATGATATTAACTTCACCAACAAGATCATGCACTCCATATCTGAACTTGATCATGAGTCACGGACTTGGCTTGCCGAAGGCACCAAGCTTTGCCAACATAGTTTTGGTTTTGATTTCAAGATCGGTGATTTACTGGATAAGTGGTGGTCTAGCGAGCATCATTATCTCGACAAGTTCATGATCTCTCAAGAGCGTGATGGAACCACTGGAAGGGGCAGGTTTATGGAGGATGTTCCATCGATGGACAAGGTCAACAAAGATGGCGACCGGTCCTATACATAGAATTCCTATCCGCCAAGAGTTATCAAGTACTTCATAACCATCTTGGTGAGGAAGATCAAATTGTATCGCGAGTGGTACATGAATGGCCTTGTTCTCTCGGGGGCTATCTTTGTTTGGAATGAAACCTATATCGTGGTTGGAAATAAGGACATGGTTGAAACCATTCAGTCATACTGGATGCACTTCATGAGCATTTCAAGGGGAGGAAGACAAATGGAAGCGATAAAAGCGGCGAGAACGAGGGAGACAAAGGCGGGAGGCGAAATGTCGAAGGTTTGGACGAGAATGCTGCCGAACACATTATTGAAAACACGAGATTGAGGTGAGTTTACTTTGCTCTATCGGTGTTTCTCACTTTCTTGAGTCGAAAAACTTCGTTTCCTTTCAATACCTTTTTCTTTTCATTCTCGACTCGCGAGTCGAAAAACTCGTTCCTTTCGGCGACATGTCATCATTTCGAGGAATTCGTGTCAGCGACTCGGATCATTGTCATTGGAAAGCGGCCGGTTCACTTCCGGCGAGGAGGAGAATGCACTTCCCAAAGACAATCGAGCAAGACATTTCTTTGCTAACAGCGAAAAAGGACACGAAAGATAATGATCCCGCATTTGGATCCCGATGAACCCGGAAATATGGTGAGCCAAACTCCAAGCTGGGATCCAATTTGGTCCCCACCAAGCTTGTAATATTTGGCGTCAATGGAGTATTAGGCTGCGGTATACCCACGACAAAGGCGTCCCTCGAGATTAACACCTCGCGGATCCCAACCAAAAACAGAGAATAAAATAGTGTATCCGAGGCCTAGAGCTAAGGAAATTGTTGAATGGTGCCCGAACGGGGGATTGAAGTGGGCATATGGTCTTGTATGGCAAAGAAAAATATTGTCAATGTTCTTGGTGTTCTCGGCATTTCAGTTTTGAAGTTCAAGTTCGTTTGGGGAAACGAAAGGGTCGAGACATGTGAAGGACCTCGATCCACCATCACAAAGGGGAAGCCTATAATGGTGAAAAGGCTGGACAGGGGTTTATGAGCAATTCGGGACTATGGCAAACACAACACGATCATAGGCGACTCCGCCTACAAGTGCTATCATAGCGCAAAAAATACAATCATTGCTAAGCCATATCGACTTGAAGAATATGAGGCGGATAGGTGGTTGTCCTTGGGACTCACATCTGTCTTGGCGGAATCCCTCTTTGCCATTCTTGTCGCCCGATGTGCTTACTACGAACTATCCGAGCCTCACGGAACCCGATCCGAGAGAGCAAAGCGATCATGAAAGCTATGGACGACAAATACTTTGGTGAACAAGAAGAGTGACCCACTGCTTTCGGATAGTCAAATTGTGTGAATATTGTAATCGAGCGTGAGCGTATTGAACATTTTGTAATGAATATACTTGTATATTGAGTTTTCGATGCCTTTCTCGACTCCGCAGTCGAGAAAGGCATGCTATCTGCTGATGAGACCATTTGTATGTTTCATTGTGTGACCGGATCACGAGGCATGATCTATTATGATAATGCTTGTACATTGCGTTTTCTTAGGCATCTTTGGTTATCTCGTTTGACGAACCATTTGTATGCTTCCATGTGTGATTGGATGCAACCATATTCTAATGAGAATGGTTGTACTTTCACTTTTATGGGCCTTTCTCGACTTCGAAGTCGAGAAAAACACTACTTCCCACGTCATTGGATGCGGTTGTATGGAATGAATGTTCTCCATTGTAATTTGATTTCAACGTTCTTTTCTTCGTTTTGACTAATGGCACCGTAATTGTTAATCATACTCTCCTTGCTCCGGTGGTTCGGCACGCATCCGACACCGGCCACGATCCCGCTCGGGCATCACGAGAGACCGCTCGAGCGGCCTGAGATCCAGCTCAAAGGCGGAAGAAACACCGCTCGGCACGATCCCGGTCCGCGCTACACTCTTGCCCGGCCTTTGGGACAAGGTTGCTCGCGAATTGAGAGGTTGCTTTCGCTACACCACGGGGATAAAGAACAGCGGTAGCGAAGAACAAAGAGAAAGTCCGGGAAGCTCAAAGCATCTTGCAAGCATTGCATAACATCCACGGAGGGTGGGGAAGGAGCATATTCGATGAAAGGCTGCGCGGAGGCGAGTGGAGAAGTCGGGTGGGCAGAGGGCCGGTAGCTCGAGGCACCTCCACGTGAGGCATTCCACACCCTTCAGGTTGCCCCAAGGCTTACGGTCGGCGTGAAGAAGCGCCCGCTAGTTAATCCCCTAAGGTGGACCACCTACCAAGATGATGTAATCAGAGTGGCAAAGAAGACCGCCATGGTCTCTGCGTCCGATGTAAAATACATTGTATCTGTTCAATTTATTAATAAAAATTCTTTTTCAACTAGATCTTTGGTTTCAAACTTTAATGAATTTCCTTTGTTTCAGTTGCATTGTTTTTGTTCTCGACTCGCGAACCAGGGAAAACTGCAGCAAAGCTCGGATTCAGAGTTTTATTCAAAAATTCGAATTAAGGATAGTTTTCGGGTCGGGGTGCTACTTTTTATGTAAATTAACCGGGTTCCGAAAAAAAATGGGAATGGAATGAGTCCCACTTTAATTAAATACGACTTCTTTACTTGTACTTGACTTTTGATTAAATATGTAGCACAATCACAGGGGGTTCCAGGGGGATTTGATATGGATGCATAAATCACCATTCATGAGACCATAAAGCATACCCCTAACACAATTGAATGGGTTATTATAAAAATAAAAAACATAGATTCAATAGAAAAGATAAGCAAGTTAGCTCGTTGGTTCCATTGGTTAAAGCATACTTATTAGGCTATTGGTTTGGTAGGAGCTCGAATCTCTGCATTTTATATTCTAAAACCCTAGGTGAACCCGTATAGAGATGAGTCTCCATATTTCATATTCCAAAATCTTAGGCGAACTTGTATTTTATATTTCAAAATCATAGGCAGGCCCAATCATAAATTACCATACTTGAAACAAGAGGTGCCCAGAGGCCCTAACATACGATCTGGGCCATAGGGTAGAGGGATCCAACGATTGAGGTTTTCTGGAGTGCACTTCATTTAGAATATGTAGCATAATCACACTCACTTTGTTTTGATTATCTGTTACTACACAATAACATCAGATCTATAAAATCCTTTGAATCCTAAAAGTCCTTCAACAATAATGCACAAGTTACAAGGACCCGGTACAACATAATACTTGTTTGACATCAAAATGCAAACCTAAGGCACCACTATAAAGGTTTCTCCTTCAAAAATTCTAATGTTGCATGCATCTCATACTCTTGTATAACATGTTGTTCAGGATAAAATTCTAATTTAGCTTCTTTTCCTATGTATATATCCATGAAATGGCGACAAGAACCACAAGGTCTACAGTAATCAACTCATACAATTTTAGAGCCCTGGTTTCATTAAGGAATAAGGGGTGAATATGCCTATCCAACAGCTCTCGTTGCCCGGAGTCACCCCCCGTGTGAATATGCACCCAAACCAAAGGGGGTTTAAGGGGGATTTTAATTTAAATGTGTTGGACCCAATGATTGTGTTAATTAATGTCAATGATAGTTATGTGTTGGTTGTTAATGTCAATGGTTGTTATGTGTTGGTTGTTATGTGTTGGGAGATTTAATTTTTATATGTTATATATTAATGGTATGTGTTGCAAAAAAAATTTTTTGGCCCATTCGGGGCCTTAGGGACGTCAACCCCCTCCCCTCCCCCCTCGGTGTGACAAAAATTTTAGAATTCAAACCAGAAAAAAACTAGAATTTATTTGAGGCTTTCATCAAACCTGTGGCTTTTTGAATTTGATCACAATAAAACAAATAGAACATAAGTAAAAGTTACCATAAAGATAGAAGCAGATTGATCCCATTATTCTAAAAGTCATAAAGTTTGCAACACAAAAGAAAACCCCTCTGTTATTATGCTACATATTGTTACTTCATTCTACAACTATTTCTCTTTCACAATGACACCATTGTTTATCAATCCATATGATTTTGGATGCTCCATCTCTAGCTTAAAAGGTAATGCATGATTCACCTTATGGTTCGATTAAAGTTCCAAACCTACAATATAAATGCATTCTTGTGGCCTTGTTTGGTACGTCTGCGTGACATGGAAAAGGCGTGGAATAATCCGCTTTGTTGTGTGCATAAGAATCCGTTTGTTGATTGAAGCTAAAGGCTGGTTGCTATGAACAATCCGACAGCCAGGAATATCCAAGAGTTGGAAGCAAACAGAGGGTCTAAACTTGAATCTGCAACAAATCTTAGGAAGGAAACAAAAGGATCAGGAAACCAATACCTTGTAAAAAAAAACGTTATGCTAACTGAAGAAACATTAAAAAACAAATACCTTTGTAAGTGTGAGCAAAAAATCCATCTCATGGTAGTAAAATCCACTCCGGCAATAAGAATCCAAGAGGGCACGTACACATGCATATGCACACATGCACACACATGCACATATGCACATGCACTTACACTTGCACATGCACAATACACATGCACATGAACATGCCCATGCACACACATGCACATGCATGTGCACATGCACATGCATACACATGCATGTTAAATTACCTGAAACATCACATGCGAGAGAAGACAACAACCCTCGGATTGTTCCAACCAACGAAAATCAACGGCCCATAAAGGGTGCACTCTAGAAATACTATTTAGTACACCTCAACGAATACAACAACGAAATCATAGAAAAACCATGTGAAAAAGCGTATAAAAATCTAAAAGTAACCCCCTGTTATTTTGCTACATATATATATGCATGTGATTTGGTAGTCGCATTTAATACTAATGAGTGACCCCACAGGTTTTGACCTTGTAACTCAACGACTCCGCAACCATAAGGGAAGCAAATATAAATTAATTGGTGACAATGACCAATAACCATACAAGCAAATATCAATAGCCTCTTAGACGTTTCATTAAGCTATACGTTAGATTAAACATTTGCCATATAGGTATGTATTTCATTACTGACAATCAGGTAGGAATCATATAAGTTGACCCATAACTTGTTGATCATGTCACCTGCTCTACATTTAGACCAACCAATCTCCCCCACATTTTTTTTCTTTTTTAAGCTTTTATTTTTTTGGGTTTTCGTGGGGCGGGGGTATGTGGAAGAAGCAATTTTGTTCAATAGAATATTTTGAGAAGAAATTTTCTGACGTCTGCTAGCTGACCTGACGGACTGCGAGGGGCCTCCAAAAATTTTCTCTTGAGCGAAATTCTCCAAGGAAAAAAAAGGTGGATGAACAATTTGCCCCGTTTCTTTTCTTTAGGTAGTTTTCCAATGCTGGCAGTGCCCTTAGCAGGGGATGATGAGGTGCAGATCAGGAGGAGGTTTCACTTCAAAAAAACTGTTGTTTTTGTGGGGGGACACAATTTCTTGGCCCCTTTTTGTCATGTGGAGAAGTAAGTTGACTTCCATTGATTACTTTGTATTGATGGCATAGTATATTCTACATTCTATCTTGTTTCTCCTTTTGAAAGCCATGTATATTTTCTATATATTACATAACATATCACTGTTGTTCTACCCCACATGTATTGATTACATTTTTAGTGGCCAGATGAACCATAAATGCCCACCCCATACGAAAACAAAAAATGTCGGTCCAGAGTACACTTATGTAATTATTAATACCTTTTCCTTTGCTTCCCTTCTTCAAAGTCATATGAAAGACATGGTATATTCTTTTTATTTTACACGATGATGATTTTAAACCTAAATGTTATGCCATTACTATTTTGCCCTTGTCACGCGCATTGATTACATTTTTCTAGCAACGACAAATGTAACAACCACCCAAATTTTATTGGCACATTTTCAAGTTGTTAATGGTAGAATGGGACATTTACACACCACACCCTATGTGCTTGGCGAAATGCAACAACCCACCGACATCTTGCATATCAAATGTGCCTTCTTCTATCCTCTAGGTCCATGCAAAGCCCTCTTAAGCATATTATCTTTGCATCCGAGCCAATCCTCTAGACTATCATTAAATAATCCAAATAGAGTTGGAGACTTTGAGCATCGTTGTTTCACATAATATTGCGAGCAATAGGACCTTCAGGGTGGTATTGCTGGCAATACCCCCCTTATATATGCAGAGACAAAGGAATAGATAAGTGCACCAGGACCTCTCTCTAGGCCCTTAGCGTCGTGCCTGCTTTCTCTCTCTAGTGCCTTGCAAGCTTTATCTCTCTAGTGCTTTGCTCCCTCTCCCTCTCCCTCTCCCTCTCCCTCTCCCTCTCCCTCTCTCTCTCTCTCTCTCTCTCTCTCTCTCTCTCTCTCTCTAGGTGTTCGAGCCTCACTAGGATCTTGGCATCCTAGGACCTTTAGCCCTGGTATCCTTGTAGGGGTGGTGCTCCTTGAAGAGGGCGTCGTATGTCCTAAGGATCTTTGGCTTGTCTCTGACAAAAAATACATCTCTCTCTCTCTCTCAGTGGACGATAAAATCATATTCTACTCTCTCTCTCTCTCTCTCTCTCTCTCTCTCTCTCTCTCTCTCTCTCTCTCTCTCTCTCTCTCTCTCTCTCTCTCTCTCTCTCTCTCTCTCTCTCTCTCTCTCTCTCTCTCTCTCTCTCTCTCTCTCTCTCTCTCTCTCTCTCTCTCTCTCTCTACGTGTGTTTCTTCTATTTTTATTTTCTATCTTCTATTTTAAGTCTCTCTCTCTCTCTCTCTCTCTCTCTCTCTCTCTCTCTCTCTCTCTCTCTCTCTCTCTCTCTCTCTCTCTCTCTCTCTCTCTCTCTCTCTCTCTCAGTGTTTCTTCTATTTTTTATTTTCTATCTTCTATTTTAAGTCTCTCTCTCTCTCTCTCTCTCTCTCTCTCTCTCTCTCTCTCTCTCTCTCTCTCTCTCTCTCTCTCTCTCTCTCTCTCTCTCTCTCTCTCTCTCTCTCTCTCTCTCTCTCTCTCTCTCTCTCTCTCTCTCTCTCTCTCTCTCTCTCTCTCTCTCTCTCTCTCTCTCTCTCTCTCTCCAAGCTCTCTCTCTCTCCCCTCTCTCCCTCTCTCTCCCTCTCCTCTCCCTCTCCCTCCCTTTTCTAGAGGCCATAGCTCTCACATGCGATGTCGGATTACAGCGGGGTTGGGCTCGTTGGAAAGCTTATTTCGAGCTCTTTCCAGCGGTGTATAATATCAATACTTTTGAATCAGTTTGACAGTCTGTAATTGGCATTTTCGGGACTGTGTACAAGATGGGACATCCTAAAAGGAGGCAGAGATAAGATCTGAGGGGAAAAAGGGCTCTAAGGAGGTGGGCTCCAAGGCTGATTCGGCTCCTGGGGCAAATAAATCTGTGGTAGGCAATGTCAAGAAGGTAAAAAATGAATGTAAAAGGCAGGGCAAGGAAATTCTTATTGGAGACATCTCGGATGACACCTGGGATGGGGACTCACGGTATTCAGGGAATCTCCGGAGGCGAGGCAACTGATTTGGGGCTGAAGGATGACATATCCAGGAGGGCTTGGGCCTGTCTTTGGGGCTGATTTGCAGCGAGCTATGGCGCCTACGGATTCTTGGGAGGAGAGATGCTAATGGAGTCAATTGCTTACGGTAATGATGAAGCTACTAGAATCCATGGAGCAGTCCGGGGAAGGAAGCGAGCGAGGCAAGGAAGGAGGCGGCAGCCCATCAGGCACAAATGCTTAAGCTTTTGCGAGGTATAAATGAGTCTTTGTGTTCTTTAAAGAAAGTGAAAATATAGAGCTAAAGCAGCGGCTAGCAAAAGTGTCGAGACAAAGCGGGTCATGGATCAAGGATGAGACTTGAATAGGGGCTCTCAAATGATGGTTTCAAGGAGCAATTGATGCTTTGAATGAGAAAATGGAGCACTTGGCTGATATGCATGAAAGGGAATGAAGGCTAATAATTTCCAAATTTCTGGCCTACGGAAAAGGAGAATGAGGACACAAGCATGGCTGTTCAAACATTTCTTCGCCGAGAATATCACGGAATCACGGTGGATATTTTGGAAGGCGTCGGGTTGGAAGGAAGGGGAAGGAACACGGAATGTGTTGGTGAAGTGCGCATCAAAGGAGCGAAGGCTCGGGTTATGCAAAGCGAACATTGCTTAAGGGCAAATATATATGTGGGTCAATGATGACTTAACTAAGACCCAATTTCAGCGAGAGAAGAAGATCTTAAGAGGATGAAGGAGGCAAGACGGCTGGACAAGCGTGCTTCTTGGAGAGGTGGAAAAGTGATTGTGGAGGATGCATAGGAAGTAGCGACCGCCAGGTTAGTTTCTGGAATGTAAATCGTTAAAAGTAGTAAGATATGTGCTATGGATGACTTGCTAGCAAATGTAGACATAGTTTTCTTTTTGGAAACATGTGAGCATGAGGAAAAGGCTCTTCCGGATATTTCCGGTTTTCACGCTATTGCATTGATTATGGAATAAGAAGGGCTGGAATCTCAAAGGTACAGGTGGTATTGCATGCTATGCTCGCAATGAAATTGTGCATGCGGTGTGTGTTTTGACACATAAGGCAACTTGCACAATACATTTGGATTGAATTGCCGGTGGGGGCAACAAGATATATGTAGCTGGTTGTTATTTCCCCAAAGGGAATCACATATAACAAAGGAGATCGGATAAGGATGACCCATTCTTTCACTTAGGCGAGGATATACTAGCTTTGGGTTTGGCGAGGGAAGTCTTTGTTGTTAGGAGACTTTAATGGGCATCACGGGAAACCATCAAAAGCGACTTTGGTGGGCCTAGATGGAGAAGCGAGAATGGTTGGAAATCTTTGGATGATATTGAATTTGAGACAATTGGATGGAAGCGAGAACATCGAGAAGACAATGTGAAATGGTTGACACCTTGGGCGTCATGTCTTACATATGTGTAGTGGTTTTGAGATGGTGATCTTCAATGGCGCGGATAGGTACCCGAGCTCGGTAAAGCGCACTTGTAAAAATGCTAGTGTGGTGGATTATGTTATTGCCAAACCTACTTTTGCGAGAACATGTTATTAAACTACGCATTGGAGATGAGAATGAAAGCTTCGGATCATGTACCTTTGCTCATTGAACTTCATGTGCAGTGGCATCATAGGCAACAAAGAAGATACATATAAAGGTAAATGGATGTCTCTCAAGTAATCAAGTATGATAAAGCTGATGAATATATAGCGAGATATCACGGCGAAAAATGGCATCTTTTGCATGGCCCACATCGATAGGGGATATAGTGTGGCGTTGTCTAGGGTTTTGCTTGAATCAATGAATGAATGTTTTGTATCCACCAGAAGAGCGGAGGGGCTGCCATGTAATGGATGGTTTGACATGGAATATAAAACAGAAGAGGCAAAAATTTAGAAGCGGCACAAGGGGCAGCTAAAGTAATCTGAGGAAAGGAAAGTGTATACCAAGCTGGTCAAAAATAAGAAGAAGGCATATTTACATAAATAAGCGTGGCCGAATGGTGGAAGAAGCGGTTGGTTGATCAAAGAAATTTTGGAATAGGCTTAAACCCTTGAAGCATGGGGGTAATGTGTTGCAAGCGGAGGCACTAATGGAGCATGTGCGCAATTTATACCATGTCCATGGAGTTGAGGATAAGATGGCGAAGAGACATGTGAGATGGATGATATGCTTACCTTTACTCGAGGAGGATGTTCGGTGGGACTCAAAGAGACTTGCTAATGGCAAAGCGCGGATGCTTGTGGCCTTAAGGCCGAAATGCTTAAGTGGGCCGGAGGAAGCGGTTTCTGAATAGGCTGAACGACATGTTCAATATGGCTTTGAGAGATGGGTTTCCTAGGGCTGGCGGGTTAATAGGGTTGTGCCATTGCACAAGTCGAGGATGCATCTCGATCCTCTAACTACAGGTACCATTATGGTTGGCGACCTTTACATAAAGCTGTATGCCTCTATATACTTGAGGGCAAGATAAGCAAGCTGGGCTGAGGGTCACAATGCTAGAGCAATAGGCCAAGCGGGCTTTAGACCTAAAAGTCTACAAGCCCGACCATTTGGTCACCCTTCGTGCTATGATGGATTGATGGTGGGAAAAAGGAAACCTTTGTATCTTTGTATTTGTGGATTTCAGCAAGGCCTTTGACATGGTGAATAGGCAAAATCACGTGGCATAGGATGGTAGATTTGGGCATCCCCGATGGGGCTTAGGCATCTTGGTAAGTGTTCTTTATAAAAAGTACTGGTGCAACTCTCTTTCCCTTTTGTTGGAATATGTGATGATGTAGTAGAGAGTAATATGGGAGTCAAGCGGGGGTGTCCTTTATCGCCTACCTTGTTTGGATTGTTCATAGATCAAATGGAGGGGTGGATAAGAGCACATGGAGGGATGGTACATCCCTGAATGGGTATATATACTTATGCTCTTGCTATATCTTTGATGATATTGTGTTGCTATCTCGAGCATCACGGGGAATGCAAAGACATTTGGATGTGCTTGCGGTTTTGTGATGCTAAAAGTATGCGAGGTGAATCTGGAAAAGACTAAAGGCTGTTGTTTTTTGGAGGCGAATAAAGCGAATCATGTCTTGCTATTTTACAAGGGTAAGCAAGTTGGAGGTCGTTGAAAGCTATAAGTATCACGGGTTTATTTGTAGACAAAAGTCGAATTGGAATCAAAGCGGTCGAACATAGAGTGAGTCTTGGGCTTAAAGGCACTATATGCAATCAGAGAAGGTGTGTGAATCTTGACATTTGGAACTTTGAAATGAAACGCATGCTCTTTAAAGTATTGGTACAAGCGGTTATCTTGTATGGTTGTGAAGCACAGGGGCGGGCCTAAGCTAATGATGGGTGGAAAAAGGTGGAAAAAAATACAAAAAAATTTTTCACAGGGCACTAAAATGCAAGCGCCATATGATATGATGTTAGGAGAGTCGGGATGATACCCCTTGAAGCTGAAGCTCTTTTGCAAAACCTTCGTTATCGCATAAGGTTTTATATGATATGCCGAGGAATAGCTTGCCAAGAATTCTGCGCAGAGTAGTGACAAAGGTTGGTATGCGAGGATATTAGTAGATGGCTGGTGAAATGGGGGATGGATATTCCAGAGCTACCGGATGAATCCCGGAAGATATTGAGGGATGGGTTCGGAAGAGTGTTCTCACTAAGACATGGATGCCACCTGTGAAGAAAGAGTACTATCGGACTCGGATGAATCCCACATTGAAGGCAGCGCGGTATCTTAGTGAACCCATATCTATGAAGCATAGGCAAGCAATTCGCGAGGATCCGGTTAAGCTCGCACCATCTTGGTGTGGAGGTTGGGAGATGGGCGGAACATAAGCTCATGATCTTAGACATTGTAACTTGTGTAGTGGCGGTGTGGTGGAGGATGAGGCTCATATCTTACTTTGTTGCCGGCTTATTAGGACTTAAGAGTCATACATGGGATCGGTGCTACCTCCCTTGAGGAGTTCTTTTGGTACCGGGGCATCCATTGGGGATATATTGTTGACATTCTTAAACATAGAGATGCTTGTTTGAAAAATCGAGAAGGTAGAGATTGAGATAGAGGAGCCCGGTGTGTTACTCTCTCGGAAGACCTTTGGATGACTTGTTTTATAATTTTGAATGTAACTTGTAAGCGTCTCATAGACACAGTGGTCTCGAAGGCGGAATAATAGATTTCATTTCATTTTCATTTCATTTCATTTCTCTCTCTCTCTCTCTCTCTCTCTCTCTCTCTCTCTCTCTCTCTCTCTCTCTCTCTCTCTCTCTCTCTCTCTCTCTCTCTCTCTCTCTCTCTCTCTCTCTCTCTCTCTCTCTCTCTCTCTCTCTCTCTCTAGAGTTCGGACTCAGGGCAAGAACGAGATGATTCTATTATACTTTGATAGCTCCCAACTAGATCCTTCCATATGCGTTAAATAAAGTGACTCCTAGGCATATTTTCGATCCTAGAATTCATTTTTAAACTCAAATTTATCCATATGCGCCATCCTACTATATCGAGCTCAGCTCCATCCACTTTAGTTTACTTTGAGTCTTAGAAGCAGTATTGGAATGGTATTGCTTCCTTACTTGAATCAACTCTTCATTTGGGCTAACTTTTGGGGTTGGGTAGCCAGAATCAATATTGGGGCAGTATTGCTTCCTTATAATCTTCATTAAAGAGGGAGAGACAAGCTCAGAAGCAACAACAACACATAAGAAAAAGAAAGTTGGATGTATTTAGGAGTCTGAAAGGCATCGCACAATAACACAGATTGTGGACAACGTAGTATTTAACATGGAGACCTTATACATGTATTTCAAGGGAACTCAACACAAGAGAGGTGCATCACACAGATTGCAGAGAAACGTGCAAGGCCATCTTCACTGTGATGTTCCCTAGAATATATGGTATAAATACGTATACCTACGACCACATCACCATAGAAGTCAAGCTAGTAGACTTGTACTCATCGATATAGGATGGATGTTTTCAATCGATCCCGTGATATCTGCTGTTGAGTGAAGTTTCTGAGACCTTCCTCATTTCAGCCACTACTTATTCCAGATGGCTCTTAGAAGAGTATTTCTGTAAATTTTATTCCGGACTTGCCACGCTCTTAGGATCATGATGCCATCATGATCCTTGTTGATTGCTTCTCTAACATTGCTCACTTTATTCCTTGTAATATCACTATCACCAGCGAGGGGAACATCTGATCTTATTCTTCGTAAAGTGGTTAGACTAATACCTTGCCAGACACTATAGTCGGTGATCGTGGACCTCAATTCGTCGCAGACTTTTGAAAACGACTTTTGAAGCTATTACATGTTGACTGCTTGTTGACTTTCGATCATCCAGAAAGTAATGGACAAGGAGACCGCACTAGTTAGACTTTGAAACAAGATTTGAAGTGCTTTATCAGTTACTAGTAGGATGATTAGGTCGATTGGCTTTCATTAGCCGAGTTTGCCTATAATAACTCAGTACATGCTTCCATTGGCTAGATCCAATTCTTTTCAATCTCTAGCCAACATCCTCATTGGTCTCTCAATGCTGCTGAATATGACTCTGTCAATCCTGATGTTGAGTTGCGACTTGAGAAACTCCAGGCTCTTCAATAAGGTCTTTAGCACTATCTTCTCCGGGCATAGGAACGCATTGGCATTCTGCTGATTTACATCGTCAAAAAGCTCCTACATTTATTGTTGATGATCTTGTCTGGATTCTTCATAGGGACCTCCCTACTTCATGTCCCTGCAACAAGTTTGACCATCGTCGCCTTAATCCTGAACAGATCATGTCTCAAATCAGCAATGTGGCATTCCAGCTTCCTCTACATCTAATGTTTCATATTTCTCTATTGGAGCCCTACACATTTAATCCCTCCTCCGCTGCCTCTACCAATGGAAATTAATGATCACGAGGAGTTTGAGGTTTGAGAGATTTTGGACTCTAAGTTTCTTCGTCAACGGTTATATTACTTTGTGGATTGGGAAGGATATTCTTCAAGTGATTGAACCTGGAAACCTGTCAAGAATCTGAATAATGCTATTTACAAAATTGCAGAGTTCCACCGCCATTACCCGGATAAGCCAAGTCCAAGTACTCCAGCTCCAACTCTGAAAAATCGACGCTATCGTAGAAGGAGGATGGTGTGACAACCATACGGGTATTATACTCATATTTACAAAGATGGTCGTTATACGAATGCGAAGGGCTAGTTGCACAAGGCAGGGCTTCAACTCAGAACTTTCTACTTGTGATTTATGCTCCTTGTTGAAGACATCCCCTTTCATCTTCTTCATATGTAAAGCTGTTAAGAGGTTATGGAACATTTCGGAACCTATATACATGTGTGACACTTGGCGCGATCTCATCTGCTGGAGTGGCGAGATCTTGGTCGTTGGACTAGATATATATAAAGGGGCCTCAGTCTTGTCGAACCATTCCAGTTCAATGCCAATCTTGAACCTTCTAGCTTGAGTCCTTGTAGCCTGCTCAGTTATATCAAGTATTTAAAGCATCCCAACATATTTTTTGCATATTTCTTGCGCGTTTCTCGCGTATTTCCTCTTGTTTTTGCGTAGGTCCATGAGAATAGACATTTCGATACCAATTTTCTTTTTTGATACCAATCCCATCGATCTGAGCAATCCAGTGTGTATCTAATCCTAGGAATAGTAGTAGTTATATTTTAAAATTTTCCTATTGTCATAAAATTTAGCATTAAGTGGTTCCTAAAAAAAATAGAATAGAATAGAATAGATTTTTTATCGTCCACGGAGACCAATTGGCCTATGGGACCCAAACAAAAAGAGAGCAGCAAGTGTATTCTTCGTCGGGATTACCCCCTCCTCCCTCCCCCCCCGAGGAAAACCTTAGTAGTAGTAAGTATGGTGGTACACTGTGCCGGAGGACACAACTGAGTCCAGCATCTATAACCTCCTGGAGATATGACCCCAACAAGCCCACGGATGCCGTATTCAATAACTCATGCAATGACTGACCAGTCACTGGTAACCGAACACACCGCGCTCGGATATGGGCAAACGCTGGGCAGATCTGGAGGGCATGACATTCATCTTCAATGGCACCTGGTGGCAACACTAACAAATCCTCTCCTTCCGTGCTTCCCGAGTCCAACGCCCCGTCTCAATGCAGAGACGATGTGCACCCGTGCGAATGGAAGCTATAAGTTCGCGCTTCTTCATGGGCAAATGGGTGTACAAGTACTGGTGTGGGCCTCTCGTGAGCCTAGGATTGACTTGCTGCTGATAGTGTGCCAGTTTAACGTGCGTCAGAGCATCTGCATCCCAGAGCTTGCGAAGGAAAGTAGCATCTAGGTACAACTTTTGTGCATTGTGATCCTTCTTTGTTCATACCTGTACGCATCTGTTTGCCTGTATACCCCAACGTGAGAACCACTGAGCTTGCTTGTCCTTTCAGCAGGCTTTGAGGCATTGGGGACCCATTGCTACGGTCAGAGCAAGGTTGGAACACCTACATGATATTTACTAATAATGATGAAAGAAATTCATCGTGCTCAATTTTTTCTCGTAAACATTTTTTAAGCATGTACTAGACTTTTCGTTAATTCTAAAAAGTAGCTCACATAGTTCTAAATATTTGCACAAAAACAACGTATGCACACTCTAGACATATGCATCAGTACATGCACTCGAATACACCACTAAACTATATCAAAATCATATTGAAAAGCATTTAAAAATACAAAAGAAAGCTCCTTTATTATGCTAGATATTGATGATATCAAGTCTTTTGTAGTTGATACTGTTCGGGGTCTAGACCCGGTTCCAGATAACCTGCAAGATAGCTCCCTGTGAGGACTCTGGGATTGAACAAAAAAATCATAAGTATAGAGTGTCATTTGGGATTTTATAGAAAAAACTAAGAACAACGGAATACAGAAAAAGAACAAGAGAAATCATAATGATAAAAAAAAGGCGATCCCTTGATGATCCGAGAACAAAAATAAAATGATATTGCCGGATGTAGAGATCAATATAAAACAAGAGAAAAATCTATCTTTTAAGTTTACGCTTATAGTATATATAGTATAATGGCCTGGGCCCAAAACAACAAAATGCTAGAAAAGAAACGGAAACAATCTCTTTCATATAAGGCATCCATCGATAGGCTGTAGGATGTCAATTTCGGGCGATCCTGGCCATCATTAGATGCGATTTTCTCTAGCCAATAATACATGGTTTTGCAAAGGTTGAGGAGGGGGTGATATATTCGAGCATATGTATATAGGGGTCCTTGCCCCGCTATTGGACGCCTGTATGAATATCAACAAAAACAACTTGGGGTTGGTCCGAGGGGTTTAATTCAATGGTTGGTTCAATTTATTTATATGTGAGATGTCTCTTTCAATGGTTTAATGTGTCATATTAATACATTGTTATTAATAAGATATTTATATATAATGAAGTGTGTGTGGGTCCAAAAACAATTTTGGGCCCCTTTTGGACCAAGGGTTAAGGGTTTATTGGGTGATTAACAAATACCAAACAAGAAGGCATTCGCGATCTATAATTTATTATTATATTTGTTTGTTAGAGACATTCATAATTGTGAAGCATTTTCATAACCATATAACTATTACTTCAGGAATAGAATAGAATAGAATAGTTTTTTTAACGTCCACGAAGACCAATAGGTCATGGGACCCATACAATGGGCTAGTACAATCATTACTACTAGGATTAAAAAACCCCTGCCTCGAAAGGTTTTCAAGGTAAAAACCTTTGCAGTAATGATGATACTAGACAAGCTTAAATAATGACTACTGAGGGCTCAGTAATTGCAGACGTTTATCTAGAACGTCAAGTATGTATAATGCCAAGTCATGCACAGATGGTGCGCTGAGAAGTTGTGGAAGCGTGGAATGGAATGCTAAGGTCGAAAAATGATTCCGAACTATCTCAAAAGTAGGGCAACTCAGAAGAGTATGGCTTTCATCTTCAATAACCTGTAACTGGCAACAGACACATAGTCTCACCTCTCGCGGCAATTGCGGCCGCGAGAAGCGAGGATGGTTGGGATCTAGTGGATAAGGAATTCAGATCCTAGGTAGCATTAAATATGTGAGGTAGTATAGTACTAAATACTAAAATTACTAAACTAAATTAAATTAAGTTACTCAGAAAGTTAATACAAGGAAATGATAAAAATGGTTCTTGACTTGTTACAGGAGAAATGAAACTTCTCATACCACAATAGATGCATCATTATCTGGGCAGGTTATATTGTGCATTTTTGAATAGGTGGATTCCACAAAATTGGTCTGGTCCATGTGGCAATGAAGCTTAGGCATGTCTATATGGCCCACTGATTGTAAAAAGGTGAGGATAAGCCCATATAATTGCACACTGAAAACAATTGAAAAGTGTTCAAAAATGGATATCTTCTTTATCTTCACATACTTTCAAAATTGTTGAGAAATGCAAAACCAGAGGATTGATCTTAAAGGAAATTATCATAGTAGTTGCAAGCACTATCAAGTACCTGGGAGAAAGCAATAAGTAGAACAAGTTCTGGAAGGCTCACTTCCATACATTTTCCAACCTAAAAGCATGAATTAACAAATTAACACCATAATTAACTAGAGTAAATCTTGAATGATGCAAAGTCCAACTAGAACTATAACTAGAGCAATGGAAATGGGAGCCACGTACCTATTAACATAAACAACAAATCATGTGCAAAAAACTTGCGTTGCATAGCACAACTCCGCTAAAAGCATGTGCTCCATAACACAACAAAATATAGAACATCAGCAAAAGGCAAAGATGTTGAGAACAACAATGGTGTTCAATACCTGTAAAGACTTGCAGACAGAGACCTTAGAACATCTCCATGCTGAATTCAGCATGTTGGATACCCCAACAAAGAAAATAACACCAAAGATGCAAAACAAGAACAACACAAGCATGACAGGCATGATAAAGCAATATGTGAGGTGCACATGGGCACCTTATGTAATCCAATCTTCTTTAGGTCTTCCAAAAGCTTTCTATGCTCTGCTGTAAGAGATGTTACATTGTAATCTATTAGCATTCCCATCACTTTGACAGAAGATGTCAGGTCTCTCCAGAGTGGAATGCAAAAAATGAATTTGTAACATTCTGACCAGCTAGAATGATTAAAGAGAGATTTCCAAACCCATTCCCTGGATGGATCCAAGTCTTCAACATTTTTCTATAAAGAAGTGAGCAAAAATATGAAAGAGCCTAGGACATCTAGTGATTCATGCACAAAACAGCTCAAACCAGTTTTGCAATATTCCATGGCTTGTACAAACATCAGACATCAGGGAAGTTATTTAGAATGGGCTACATCTGCTTTCATTGAGGAGGGAAAAGGCGAAGATGCCAACCAGCCGGAGGGAGGATACTATTAACGTGGGACAGGACCTCTGTCGCATCAATGAACAATACTGGAGCAAGAGGGCATCCTTGATAAACTCCTCTACCAACATAGGACACACTCGAAGGTTGTCCTTGAAAAGTCACAGTAGATCGAGCAGAAAGATGGAGGTTCATAACATCTTTAGTAATGGCTAAAATCTCAGCCATTGGCCAAGAATACCTAAAAAAATGGTTCATCACATAAAACATATATTTGTACGACTTTTTAGCAATGGTTTCCATATGATGGAGGGCATGTATTCAGTTCTATGTATAAAGTATGCATTTATTGAGTGCGTCTATCATTTTTACTTAATCATCATTTTTGGGTTGCCCCTAGGGGGGCAAACCCTTGTTTATGTGGGCTTTTGGCATATCCTAGGTATATGCTAGAATATCCCTAGGATATGCTGGTGACTGCTAAAAACTTATGATTGGCTGTAAATGCTCGGTGACTTCTGTTGGTGGGCATTTCCTAATGGCAATCTCATGCATGTAGTTTTTTGTGTATTTTCATAGTAGCAAGGGCAGAAATGGCATGTAGGCATCGAGCAAGCCTTCCTTAGGGTTGTTTTATTTACATTGTGGTCGGGCACATCTGAGATTATCAAACATAGAGAGAAGCAATTCCATTTTTTTTTGGAAACCAGACGCCAAGGCCTAGTGCTTTTGATCCAGGAAATCCATATTCTAATGCATAGCTTCTATTGGGTGGCGAGGATTATCTGGTGCTTAAAACAAATGGAGTGCTTCCCAAGGTATTTTCGACTGGTTTTGTTAAAGTTCAAATCGGTTGGATCTGCTCATGATGCTCAAAACGACTGGATCTGGCCTCAGTTGTAAAAGCTCAAAAAGGCCAAGTACCTGGCATGCCAGGCAACACAAATAATTAGGTTTCCAGTCTCTTAAGAAATCTATATGTTTGTCTTAGATCTATTTCCGGTGTTTTAGTCATCTCTACATCTGGTACTGATCAAGTCTCTATGAAGAAAATAAATTGGTCATGGCATACCTATGTTCTCGTCTCCCTCCGAAGAAGAGAAGCTTGATATTTGAGGAATATTTGGGTACATTATCTCTTGTATATACAGGTTGCTATGCTCAGTGGAATATCCTTGTCTACTGAGATTTTATTCTTGGCTCTGCAATTACACATGTACTTCTTCCCCACATGCACTCAGTTATGCCCCCACATGCTACACTAAGATATCATAATGTATCATTGTACAGTTTTCAGCATGCCTACTACTGCCAATCCCTCGAAAACCCTTTAGGGTGGGGGTTTTTTAATCCTAACAGTAATACATTTGTTGTACTTCTTGATTGGGTCCCATGCCAGCTGATCTCCGTGGATGATAAAAACCAATTCAATTCTTTATAATATTCAATAGAGTTTGTCGTCCGTTAGAGAGAGAAAAAAAAAAGAGCAAAGAACAAAAGAAAATGTTGGAAGGTTCTACAAATAGATATAATAAATATAATCAAATAATTATTCTTCTATATGATGATATATATATTTTGTTATGCATTCTTTATCATCTTGATTTGGAGTCATGGTGAAATGGTATAATGGGTGCATTGCCATTGGGTTAAAGGGCTTGTAGCTGCTCAATCATGGCCTTTAAACTCATGGTCTTGGACGTGATGTTAAAGGGCAGAGGAATCAACTTCAACAATTTAAGTGCAAGGCCAAAAAGTTACAATAGGCTACTGATAGAAGTGACCGTAAAAGGTCAAATTTTGATGAAACAAAAGGCAACGCATGCAATTATTGATCCCTTCCCATCAGTCTAAAATATATTTGTAGATGCTAACCATACCTTTGGGGTTTAGAATGCAGGATGCAATTTTGGCATATAATTCTTCAAACCCTCCACATTTTGTGCAGAGTCATCCACCTTAAACCTATGAAGTTAGTATGTGTATTCTTGACCAAATTGTTTATTAACTTGTAAGTTACGGGCTTGTACTTCTTGTATTTGTAGGTGGAATATAGCTTATGCGACTTATTTATCTGAAGAGGTCTTGAAATAAGCTTTGGAAGAGTAAAAGGGTTGGATCAATTGGTGTGATCCATAACAAGGTTAATTTCATTTCTGTGCAGATCTTCCAAAATGAAAGGCCATTTCCATTGAAACTATACTTATCACCGATTCTCTTGTTACAGGCATTAGAAGATTGAAGAACTAATTCCATTTTTTTTCATTCTTTTGTCGCATGATAATACTTCATGGTTAATTTATTCTCATGTTGGATTTTGCTTTTCATTCTTGGAAATTTGAAGTTCTAAAATTTCTTGTCCAATCTATGGTTACACAGGGATAAATGGCCGGCATTGCACTCCAAGCCAAACTACCTAGTAGAATGTTGCTTTTCCACAAAAGATAAGAATACATAGTAAAATGCATTGCATGTAATACAGAAGAAGTTGCACATTACAATACTTGTGTCATTACATCTGTGCGTTTTATATACTATAGTGTGGGCAATAGCCAAACCTTGACAAGAATATGATCTAGGTCTTAGCTTGGTCCCATGGCTACGTGGACATAATTTTGGCTACTACATACTCCAAATGCCTCTTCACATGGGCCTCGGTGATAGAATGTATAGGATGCCAAACCAGAACTCTCTCTTCACATGGGTTAGAACTCTTTATGCACATGGGTTTTATCAGTGCCTTTGCTTATCCTTTTACATTCCAATGAGTCTCACACATTCCAATTGCAATGTAATAATCAAATCATGAATAAATGGTAGACAATATTATTTGTTTACATCTACGTACAGAAGCTCACCACGTGCTAAAAAAAGAAGTGTTCTTGCCGCCGCATAAATACCCTTTTTGGGTTGCCCCTAAGGGGGCAAACCCTGGTTTATGTGGGTTTGTGGCATATTATAGGTATATGCCAGGATATGCTTGAAATATGCCTATGACTTGCTAAAAACCCTTTATTGGTCAGAATGCTCGATCGTTTTGCATTTGTTGCAGCCACTCTTGAAACCGGCTAACCGGAGAGGCCCGCCTCGGGCAACCGTGCATAAGAGTGTGGGATTTAGTATCCGAATGGCTTCAAAGAAAATGGGCTCTGATCGCCGCCTCAATATTCTTTTTACGTAATCAGCTCTCTTCCATCACCAAGTCTTGAAGAAGATCCGCAGAGGTAACATGCTACCTGTTTGGAAATTTCTTCCGACAATAAAGGCCGGTTTACGGTACCATAGATGGAAAGCAATGTCAATATTCCTTTTTGATGCCTTCTTGCAGCCAATGCCAATGTATGGATGAAATTCATGCTACTTGTTTCTTATCTTTCATTCCTTGCATGCTTCATAGGTTCGTAATTAGAGTGGAAGTCCGCACGAAAAAGCCCGGAAGTTACAAGCACCAACCTATCTAAAAGTTAACCGAGGAGCTACGCCTTGCTTCACCGAAGCGGACTTTGCAAAGAGGTGAATTTTAATTGCACATTCATCTTGGTGACACTTATTAGAGGTATGGTGCCCGAAAAGTTGCTTTTTGTATAGGAGAATTGCAAGTGGCATCTTCTAAACTAAGACGACAAATGATTGAGGCAACCAACGGTGTGGCCACTTTTTGCAAAATGATGCGGGACACATTCTGCCTGACATCGAAAAAACATTTTAATGCTAGAAGAGGTGTGTTTCATGTATGCACGTTTTGTGAGCTTGTATAAAGTAGGAAATAACAACGTATGTGCGCTTATGCCAAGCTAACCCAAGTGCAACAAATAAGATGCCAAAACTGGATGTCTATGATTTTAATTGTAGACGGCGAAAGTACTATGAGGATCCGTTATTTGCATGTAAATTCTTATCTCTAGTTCATTTACAGGTTTTGGCAATCACGAGACTCATCCGAGAGTGCAAATAATGTGCATATGCTAGCAAAGGAAGCGATAATGGAACGTAAAAGGTTGGTTCTTGCGATATTTCAAAGGTATATTCTATGTTGAATGTTGTCCCATGCTTTAGGTTAATATGAAAAAGAAGCCGAATGAGATGATGTGAGTATTGTTCCTCGTAGGGCACATGCAACAATCCTTCCTTTAGAGCCAATGCTAAATTCTGCAAAAGGTATAGTAGCCAATCCCACGACGAACAATCGAGATCGTCGGCGACGGATGCCTTTAAGCTAGGCCACCTGATCAAGCATTATTGCGTACTCGCATACGAAGGTGAAAGATATGATACCTATTTTAGCAAAGACTTGCACTTTTGGGATCATGGCTCGTGGAGCAACTACACTCGCCATTGACACAACTTGCTCGAATTGCTAGCTTAGATGCAGGTGTTCTCCACAAGGTGTTTCCTTTGACTTCTCAAAGTGTGGCGTACATACGGGCTTTATAGTCGCATAATGTTTCCTTTTCATCACACATTTAAACGTAGTTTTTGTAGCATGGGCCATAAGATGTATATAGTGTTTTTTACCGCTTTGTTCCGAAGTTGTTAGTCAAGGTAATGAATTATGTGAGAAAAGACCCGAAGCAATGAAGGTCTTATGCAATCATAAGCCATGCATATTTGCTTGCAATGCTCTCACCGGGTCTCTTTTTCCTAATTAGACCTGGGTTTTTCCTAATTGTCGTATTGATAATTTTGTTTGTTTAATGCCCCTATGATGAGTGAACCACTCTATTAGATTTGAGTTCCCTTGTAACGGATTCTATGTTGTAAGAACTTTGTGAGAGGAGAATTTTGTGTGTCCATTAAACCGATTTGAATGTTATTTCCGTGCTTTTGAAGGGGCTAGTAAAAGTCAAGTTGCTAGATCACAAAGTGACATTATAGCACCCCAAGATTGACAAAAAGGTAGTATCCTCACATGAACAGTCTAGTTCCTTTTTCAACCAATAGCCGCACCATTTGCGGATGATGAGGTCCGCTTTGAGGATGAGAATGACTCTTGGGTTTCACCCCAATAGTGAGGATATAAACCGTTATGGCTTCTATTCGATATGCTTCAACACCAAAGATCCCCTAACAAAGACCGTGCGCTTGCTATTATCATATGAGGATCCGTAAACGCATGTTGTGGACAGATTCTTGCGTAAATTTGAAGACCGGACAATCGATGGCGAGATCATCTTTAGAAGCACATAGCCAAGTCGGTGCTACCGTATGAAAACAAGTACCGAAATTGCTCAGTCGCTGCGTGGGTTATTGATAAGCAGAATTTGAAAGCTCTCGGCTAATGAAAAATCGCAAAAAGCCGCCAGAAACAAAGGGGTCAAGCACTCAAAATCCATATCCATTCTTAGTGGCGTAAAATCAACTAATGTCAAAAGGTAGTTCCTAAGGATTTGTGCTCTTGTATTTCCGACCGACGTGAAGCATTGAATCTATCTTGCGCCCGAAAAGGAACGCTTTATATTGTCTCGTCCCTCGGACATGTTCGGGCTAAGCTTGAAGGCCGTGATAATGAGGGGAATAGGGAATTATTGTTAGGAAATCCTATGAGTTTATGTAGAATTATTTAACAAGATGCTTGTTTCCCTTAGGCAAGCAAGCACAAGTTTCAACATGTGTTTTCTTTAGGCAAGCACAACAAGTTTCAACAAGTCGACCAGTTCTTTGCGCATCAAGCAACAAGTATCGGCTAATCGTGCAACATGTATGAAGGCTGGACACCATGGATATAGTCACATTCCCAATATTTCACCGATTGGAGGTGCTTCTTGGACCGTTACGATGTCTTCGGGCGGCAAAATGAACGGACAAAATTCCCGTTGTCATTTATGTAATCGTTCATTGACGGCATTTGTTGCGCATTGTTACCTTATAAGATTGTCGATCTTCGCGAGATGAAAGGATTTCTTCACGATTGCACTTTGACTTGAGGTGGCAAAGCAGATGTTGTCAATAACGTAAGAAATTAGCGGTGCATGCGAGATGGTATGTGGACTTTTATCCGATAACAAAAGAAAACAACATTGCATGCGTTTGGTATATGGACTCCTATATGATTTCTCAAATTGAAGCTAGTATGTTCCTAACTTCGTACTTGCAAAGACATGCATCTATACATACAAAAAAAGATGCCCCGACGTGGTAAATTCAGTCCGTGGATTTGCAAATGAGTTAAAATGAGGACCTAGTGCCTAGTGAGTTGGTTATGCTCAAGCTAATATATAGTTATCATATAAATATAATGTTTCTAATTTTTCTTAATGGTAGTGTGGTTGCGCAGACGGATATCCTTGTTACTATGCAAGCCAATGTCGTGCAATATGACAAACTAAAAACCGGACCCCTCACCAACAAGGATATTCAATTCTTTAATAAGTGACCATCCGACCGATCCTCTTCATTAATCGCTATCAATGTCATCTTCGCACAACCGCTCGGGGAGGCTTTCCATTTGAAGCGAATCTTATCCCACATCTTTATTATACATGTAAAGGAGGAAAAGCAGAACACATAGTTGAATGCAATTCAGACGCGAAAAACTTCCTCGACAATCAAGGTTGCACGGTCCAAGATCGGCAGTAGCCACACTTGTTGTTTTTTTGAATTTGAATTGACAAGCCGTTGAATAGAGCTAGGATTGAAGAGATGCCATCAAAAACTAATGGTTATAACCGCTTGAGGCATGGCAATCTGCTGCGACGCCGCTTTGGCGTAAAATGTGGCATAGGACATGAATGAATGAGCCTTGAAAGAGATGGTAATTTGTTTTGCTATAAATATTGCTTGACCAAATGCTCAACAGTTCACTATCAAGAAAATTATAAAGATTTGAATGTCATTTCAGCTTTTGTAACATGGACATTTATAGGTCAAAGACACTGCTGCATTGTAAATGTTGAGGTTTTGATTAGTTGTTTGGGCTTGTGGCAAACAGGACATATAGTAGCGATGCCCGGTGTTTGCTCCGTGCTACATTTTTAATGTTTTACATACAAAACCACAATCATTCACCTAACGAAATATTGTTCACGAGTAATTGGAAGAATTTCTATGAGCATGTATTGAATATAGTGATTGTATTCAATTTCATGAATGCATCCAATATTTTCTTGGTAATTGTATTCCCTCGACACAAGGGCAAAAATCAAACTTACAAACGTTGGCCATGTTTCTATTCGATCCAAATCTTATGTGGAAATTCCAAATATACCCTTCAAGTTTGTAAATATCCCAAAAAATACACCTAGGGTATTTTGATCAAATGGCAATAACATTTTTGGGTTGCCCCTCTTAATATGCCAATGACCGCTAAAAACTTGCTATAGAGTGTAAATTGGCGGTCGCCGTTGTTCTTGAGCATCCATCTCGAAACCGCCTAACCGGTGCAAGATGGGTTTTGGGGCTAACCCAAGATCGAGGAGAGCTAGATGCGAAAGCTAGTCAAATGGTTGCTCGTGATCGGGTTTACGATGTTGTTCTTGATGCTCTAATGATGCTTCCGAGCGAGATCTTTGGACCGTGAGTCGCCCCATAGCCAAGGTGTATATGCGTTAGGTAGACCTCATCCTTGCCATCTAATTGTAGTTCATGCCCTAAATTGATAGAAGTCGAGACGGACCATAGCCATAACCATACTCTTGATCTCTTAGGAAGCTCCCCTTCCGGTTGTGAATTGGGTCAATAACAAGCGCCCTCTTGATGGGAAAAGCGAATCGGATCTCAAGGTTATCTTAAAAATCTCACCTCTAACGATATATGCTTATTACGATATGTAGGTTTTTATGTAGGTTGACTCAATTGGGTGGAAGGATACATTTGTTGCTTATGAAGCCCAAAGGTTTTGAGAGTCCTTAGGCACAATTTAAACAATAGTATAGAGTTTATTCTTGAATTCGTTCACTACTTGCGGCATAAAGAATGTAGGAGCCCATACTTCCTCTACTTGCCGACGTACAAATAGAACCATTTTGCTTTCTAATTAAATGCGAGGTTTTGAAAGGTGGAATAAGGTTCTTCCCTACGAGATTAGGCATGTCGCTGGACAAATTTAGACAAAATAAAAAAACATGCAAATACACCCTGAGGCCACTGGAGGGCAACCTTCCGTGCGCAGCACCTTGTTTCTTAAGGTAAATTCCTTGTATTATATACAATTCCTTGTAAATGAATGCCAACTCTTCTTTCCTTAATCTAGATTCCAACTCTAAGATTGGCAACCCTTTGGAGTACTAAACTTAATTTAATCAGTATTGTTTGTCATATTATGCATGAATTCTAAACTAGAATATTTTACTAAAAAGTAGTAAACTCATTTTGGACTTAGAAATGATTGTCAAATCGATCAACTCATATTGTCCTTCGAATGCCATCAAGATGGGTAAGCATCAACAATTATACTCACAAAATATAGCACATATCCCAAACAACATTCATGAAGGCCCCTAAAATGACCAATCAAATATGGTTAGTATCATTTTTGGAAAAGCAATCTCCATAGTGGTGAAGCAAACTATATTTTTACTTCGTGTCCCTTATGACTAAATTATTGAACTTGGTAGTGCAAATGCTCTTTGGAAATGCTCGTACATGTGCAATATAAATAACAAAGAATAGCGTAAAGGACATCATCTCTAAACTTGAACAATTCTCTCCTGTATTTTCTTCAAAAACATGTCAGAATGAATGTTGAATCAATTATGCCACCACCGCAATAGACAGTTTGGAAAGCAGCTTCTGTTCTTTCCTTTCTTTGCTACAACAATGCCCAATGTTTTGGGAGCTTAAATATTTCCACCATTATTATCCTCAAAGCTTTATATACACAGCTGTGAGCTCCGAGCATTAGCAACAAGGAGATTCTCCAAA
Organism: Isoetes taiwanensis; assembly: GCA_021234155.1. Classification (NCBI taxonomy): domain Eukaryota; kingdom Viridiplantae; phylum Streptophyta; class Lycopodiopsida; order Isoetales; family Isoetaceae; genus Isoetes; species Isoetes taiwanensis. The sequence continues at coordinate 2,638,115 of JAJEKV010000066.1, read as the reverse complement.
CAAATTAATCTATGAGTGGGAGAGAGTGGCAAAACCCACCATTCTCGCCACATTATTTGTATGAGCACAACACGAGCCTTTAGAGGAAGTATACTTGTATGAAAGCTGCATTTGGACCCAGTTCAGTTTAGTCCATAATTCGATGTGATGGACCGTTGCTATCCTAATCTCATAGTAGGCAAATCTTCTCCATCAATGAGATCCCCAACCAAGAATTATAGGGCAATATGCCCCAAGAGGCCATGGGGCAACTCAGAAAAAATATATTCAATTGCTTTAACCTAGAGCTCCGCAAACTGCTCTAGTTGGGCATAAAGGTTCCAACATACCCAAAGCCCATAACAAAGAATGTGATTGCCTGAAGGTAAAGATAGATATAGAAGTGGTTGTGTCCAAACGCAAAGTCATAAGATGCACAAAAGAAAACATATATCCCTACAACAAGCTCCAAAACATGGACCCTGCAACAATAAGTTATTCAATTATGAGCATATATGCACAAGGGACCAACCTAGAAGTCTAAAGGTATATTTTTACGTACCTTTCTCCAAATCTATTACGTGGCTTCTTGGGCTTGCCAATTTTTTTAAGAGCATCACCCAGCTTTTCAGTCACAACCCACTCATTCACTCGACCAATGTCTAGAAGGCCAGTGAGAGTTGCTTTTGTCCGATGCATTGACATGACATTTTCAAAAAGAATCCAAAAGACCAAGAGGTGCAATGACCTAAAAACAAGTCATGTACAATTCATGTTAGGAGATATTCCAATGCCTTTTATTCAATTGAAATGTTTAAAATTCAAGCAATAGAATACAATGCAAACCTTGGGGTTGTGATTGCATTCATGAGCGTGATCATTGATGGCAAGTAGATACTACCCCATCTGGGGAGATACACCTCGGGGACAAGGACGGTAGTGGGGATAACGACGCAATAGAAAATGAAGGTGACGAGATGCGCGACGATCTTCCGGACGAGGAAGAACGAATAGATGATGGTAAACTTCTTCAAAGGACCAACCTTCTGAAAGACAGACATAGCAAAGAAACAATGTAAGCACATGCAAGTAATGATATGTTGGAGTGAAAACACAAACACAGAGAAGGGTGGAACAAATGATGAGAAAAAAAGATGGCGCACCTTAGCATGGATAACACTAGGAATTATTTTTCTGAAGAGATTAGCTGGACCACAAGACCATCGATGCTGCTGGTATCTAAAGGCTTTAAAGGTGCTGGGCAACTCGTTCTTCACCTGTACAAAACTGGGCGCATGAGGGAAATGTATGGGCCTACTAGTCAAAGCTAATAAATGTAGGGGTTATTTTAATGTGGCATGTGGTATTTGTTTAGGGTACTTACTGCTAAGTCATGTAAGTAGACGAATTTCCACCCTTTAAGACCTGCTCTTACCGCCAGGTCCATATCTTCAACAGTGGTCCGGTGATTCCACCCACCTGCCTCATTGATGGCAGCCAGTCGCCATACTCCGGCCGTACCTACAGGTGGATACATCTTGGCCGTTAGATGGTGTGCAATGGGAGGAAGACACGTGGAGAAATCATAACGAGATGTAAAGGGAAAAAAACGTTTTTACCGTTGAAGCCGAAAAAGGCGTGAGTGGCGGACCCCACCTGCTGCTCCACTGTAAAGTGATAGTCTAGGGATATCTCTTGCAGCCTCGTCATCATGCACTCGTCAGCGTTCACTGCAACGTGGCAAACACGTCAGACAAACTGCTAAGACAGACTGCTACGTGGCATACACGTCAGACGATAGAAAATCTAGTACAGTACAGCGCCTGCAACAAAATTTAGGGCAAGGTAGGTAGATTTGTCCAGAAACGTGGAAAGGGCAAGGGAGGGCCACCGACAAAAGCGCGGATGCATATGCCGAACTGTTAAGCAATAAGTGTCGGGGGCCCGACCCGAAAGGATCGACAAGTTGACCATCTGTTCAAAAACGGACACGTGGCAGCGCCTGACAAACATTAAATTGACGGGCAAACCCTCGGTGGTTGGCTGCACACGTCAGACTATGGGTCCGACAAGGCCCCCGCAACAACCGCGCCCAAGACTAGCAAAATTTGGACCCAGTGGATGCCCCACAAGGAATATGTCCACGGCCGTGATAAACCTCCATTCGCACGCCGCTGACTGGAATGCTGACTCATCACGTGACTCAGCTGACAGCTGGCAGTATTGCCGCGTGACATGCCACGTCGTCCTGCTGTGTCCTCCCGGCACAAAAACCTGCATCTCAGCGTGAAAATGAATCCGGTACAGCGTGCTGCAGCGGCGCCTCTGTATTCTAATTTCTAACAATAGATCCACTGTCGCCTCTTCCATTTCCTTAAATCAGTCCATTCATACCCGCCAGCAGATTTCAATGCACTTTAAAGCATCCAGAAGGATTTTTGTCTGCTTAAGACAGATGGATTCAGGATTGTTTCTACGTACCAAATTTCCAGCGCGCCTGAACCAGAGCGATTTCTGGATTATGAACCAAATACGGGATCGTCCTCCATAGATATTCCGGTTCCGGTTGAAAATCCGCATCGAAAATGGCTACGAAATCGCATTCTTTTACATAGTTTCGCTTCAATCCCTCCTTGAGAGCTCCGGCCTTGTATCCATGCCTGTTATCCCTCGTTTCATATTTAATATTGATTCCTTTGCTTGCCCATCTCTGGCATTCCATCTCCACCATATCCTGCCACAGAACGGAACAAAAAAGGAAAAAAAATTTCAGCTTCCCGTGTTTACAGATCGTTAGCAACGGATTTGCTATTAAAAGCAAAAGTTTGTAACGATTTGGGTCATAATTTGCTGTCCGCTCGTTTTTTTGACGAAATAGTGAAAAGTGGAAGAGTAAAAAAGGTGCCTTTCTCAGCGATTTGCTCAACTCAACAACTGCTTTGCGCATTTAAGACTCAATTGATAGCTCCTTGCCATACCTTTAATGTCAGATCTGTTGAATCATCTAGAACTTGAATTATAATCCGATCTGATGGCCACGACAGCCCGCATGCTGCTCCGATCGATAACTGATACACCTGTAGATAAAAAGCTGTCAAAATCTACACAAATCTCAAACAGTAATGCGAAATCAAGCGGAAAGAGAAACCAATTGATGACAAAATGAATTCATGAAACTTAATCCAGAGAAATCTACACAAAAGTATGCAGATTTGAGCAACCATATTGCATGAGGAGTCGGATTCAGCATTCTATTGGACTGGAAGAAGAATTCAGATAATCTGCAGAGAAATATTGAAGAAACGCTGCAATTAATTGGGTTTGTAGCAGAGATTAATCACCTCTCTTTCGTTGTACATTGGGACTTGGACTAAAACCATTGGGTATGCGGAATTTCCGAGCTCCAGATCATCCTTGATTGGTTCCCATTTATATCTTCTTTCGGGTCGGCCACCGGAGAGCTTTACCAGAATCATAACAAGCGCCATATAGACCCTTTCCACAAACAGCATTAGCAGCATAATCAGACAAAAATTGACCGACAGTTGGAGCAAGGGCGCTATCAAGGGCCCCCTAATCTGCCTCCAGATTATGGCCAGCTGATCAATCGTGTTGGGCTCTCCCTGTACTCCTTGTATGGTTTCCGGCAGCAATCCATCTTGCAGATTATCCATTTCTCTGTTTTTTAATCTGTTTCTCAGCCCCCCTGCTTGCGATCTAAGCCCCTCTTTTGCTCACAATTTCATGCCTAATATCGTGAACCCAAATGCAGATTCTTCAAACCTTAAGATTCGGGCATTTGCCTGCGGATTCTAGCCCAATATGCTTCATAGAAGGGGACTAAAGCAATTCATGCAATTGGGTCTCTGTCAAAACTGCCCACCATTGCAGAATCGTTTCATGTTGCATGTGATGCTACAAAAGGGAGAAAAATCCCTACTTATTGGGCTCGGATCCTGAGCAAATCCCGAAGATAAACAAAAATAAGGGGAGTGCCGGAGTTGGGCAGCTCCAAATCTTGCATTAAACTCCACAAGCTCCAATTATAAGAGCCGGAAATGGAAGAATCAGACCAACATTGAAGAGCGGCCAGGAATAGAATCTGGGAGCTGCGATGCATGAAGGGTATTAAATTTCCATGCAAAATCGAAAGCAAAAAATGCAGGAACAGGGAAAAATCGAGGGCGCGAAATGTTACAGGGAAGAAACAAAGGGTAAGAAATAGATTTGCAGAAGAAGGCCGCCGGAGCAGGCGCAGAGGGAAAGCGAACCTCTCTCTCTGCCTCAGCGATGGCGGAAGGGGGGGTGTATATCGGGGGTACAGGGCCGATAACGGGGGGTATAATTGTACAAATATACCAAAAATATACTGCAATGGTGGAGTAATTAGGAAAATTGTCGCCCGCATAAGGTAGCTTGGGCCCCTAGATTTGGACCCCTTACTAACCATTTTTTATAATGGCCTCCCCTTATTCCCCCTACCTATTCTTCCTATGCTTCAATATTCTTCTTTGGAACCTTCACCCCTCCAACATAATCCACCAAAAAAAAAATTATTTTGGCATACATATTTTGACAAGGATGACACACCTACAATATTGCTTAACAATATTTCTTTTATATTTCTCCAAACCACGCGTCTTTTTGTACCCTCCATTTGGTAGTAGTAGTGTCAAATAAGGTAGCCCACACATATTTTACCCCCACTCATGTTGTAAAAGTTCTCCCTTTTTGTGTGATCCCACCTACCTTCTTTGCCCCCCTCACACTCTTTCCTCTTCCCATTGCCTGACCTCGTCGCCTTCGAGTGTCTGGTAAAAAAAAAATGTGTGTTTTCTCGTTTCCAGATCTCTGTCCCTTTCTCCTCCCATGTCTGGTGGAGCTTTTCTCGTCCTCCCTCTCAAATTTGGCATTTCCCTACGTGCCTTCTTGGCTCCTTAGGTGGTTCATTGATACTGCAACTGCAACTGCTTCTGATGCCATTTAAACTCCTTCTGGCCTCTTTCTGTTCTCTTCCCTTTATTCGCCTCGTTTTGGTTGGCACTTACAATTTTCTTATTCATGCATAGCTTTCTCTTATGGCATGCGCATGTTGGTGTTCATTTCTTCAGTTTTGTGTCTCCCCCTTGCTTTTGTTTCTTTTAAATTCACATCCTAACAATAAAGAGGCATGACTTGGGCCCTAAGAGTATAAATGGAATGACACCTGTCGGAGATTCATGTATTAATGCTTGTAATGTCAGAGATTCATGTATTAATGCCTGTAACCTCCTGCTCCAGCATGATTAGTTCTCCATTAATGTGGTCCATTCTCTTGTGATGTATGTTGCACATTGGGTGATAAAGAATATGAATTTGACCAAAAAAATGTGCTAAAAAGAAGGTGCTTGACTCTTTGTGTCAATTGACTCTTTCATGTCTCTTGAGCCAAGGCTAAATCACATGAACTCCCATTTCTTTATAATGATATAACAAAATTTATTAAATTCTGACTCTGGAGCTTTATTATGAAATTGTTTAATCCACACACATACCCATACCAACCTGACCAATGATTATCCACATTTTAAGTATGTGCATACACTTAAGGAGATTCTTTGATCTATAAAAACATATAGACACAAGCTGAACAACTAAGATTTAATGGATATTAAAGATCTAGAACTTATTAAGCACGTAAATATACATTTTAAATGTGGGTGATGAGGCATGAACATACATATCAAATTTAATAATATTCATGTGTTCTACTTGCAGCATCAAGACATAGGCACAAGTACATATAAGCGGACTCAAAAAGCGTACATGGCTGGCTTACTAGGTGTATAGTTGTCTTCTGATTAAAATGTCACATATATATAAATGTATAGCCTTCGTAATGCAACACGCTTATGTGAATCTAAGACACGGTGAATACTTGTCGTCCTATACGGTATGGTTCTTTATTATAATTCTTTATTGTTTGTGCGTGTGTGTGTGTGTTGAGGAGGGGCTTAGATACAAGTTGGACAACTAATCTTTGAGGTATATTAAAGATTGGAACTTGTTAAGCATGTAAAAGTACATTTTAAACTAGGTGATGAGTTATGAACATTTTATAGAATAATCGACAACTCAGGTGCTCTACTTGTAGCATCAAGACATAAATGGAAGTGCACTTAAGCCAACTCAAAGATCGAGCTTCATACAATAAAACTAGCAAGTAGATATATAATTATCCTTCATGTAAATGTCACATATATAAATGTATTGCTGCCACCGTTGGTCGGTAATTTTTTTGGCCTCAATCGACAAGTTTCACGATGCTTCCAACCTATCCTACCAAATATATAACAAACTTTTCTTTCTTCCAAAACTACCAATCAAAATTACTAGTTTTAGCGAGAAGTTTTCTTGCGGTTCTTATCTAGATTATGAATTGTCAAATCTGCCTGGAGGTTTGCTATTATTCCAGGGAATTTCTCGAACCAAGGCCCCACGCAATGGAATAAGCCATTTTCATGTGTTATGTGAACCTAAGACTTGGGCACAATAGCGTCCTACAAGAAGAGGAGCCTTTTTTTCTTTATTCTTTATTAATATTTTGCGGATGTGTGGAGGTGTGTTGGGCAAGCCTTGGATTGAAGTGGAACTTTGAGAATATGCTAGAATAATCTTAAATTTGATGATTATTATTTTATCTTGGGAATGTTCAACAATATATGTTGTACCTAGTTTAGGGTTAACATATTTTTTATACGTTCTCATGGTGCTTTTTTGTTGGATAGGATCGTGATTTTCTATATTATATTTGTAGTTTTAAACCCAAAACATTCTCAACTATTCTTCCTCAAACATCGGGCTGCGATTTGGTAAGGGTTCTTCCTCATGTATGTGCGATGGGTTTCTAGCCTGTAGACAGTTAAGCTAGCAAGCAGCTTGTGCCCAGGGATCAAAATTCAAAATAAACAAGGTTATATACTGCAAACCTACTGACATAATTTGGTTTTCCAATGTAAACCATCTTCAAAAATCTGGTTTTCAACCTCTTCTATGACGAGTACTAGACCATGTCTCAAATACATCATCCCAATTGATATCCTTCTGGAATAGAGAAGCTTTATTCCAATAAGAAAGCAATGTGCTCTTAGTCATACAAAGGAATAAGAATGAGTGACTCTGGAAGAAATGATCCTGCTGCAAGAATAGGTGCCTGCCAATGCCAAAGAGCAAATCGTTATGCTTCATATAATCCATTTTACTCCGTTGTTCCATCTTCCTGGTCGCCGCCGGCGAAAATTGATGCACAAATTCGTATCTGCAGACTGCTATGATGAGCAAACCTGATGCATATTAGCAAATTATGGACGCTGGCCTGAGATGAGCGCCAAAAAATTGGGGCAAAACAGACATGGAGGCTTTTTTTTTTGAGGTCTATATATTAGTCCCTTCTTTTAAAATGGAATATTCAGGGAATATTCCTGAAAATCATTCCTCAAGAATTGGTTTTCAGATGTAAACCTTGTCCAATAATTTGTTTCTCAGATGCAAACTGTTGACCCTCAACCTGGCTTAAGAGTCAAACTCAAGAAGCCAACTCAAGCTTTAGTCTAAAGTTGGGGTTAGGACCTCCAGATCACTTAAGGTGATCAGTCTTTTCAAGATAAAACAGGCCACAACATGCAAAAAAATCAAATACTCATACCTTCCCAATTCTGGATTTAGGTAGCAGTGGCTCAAAGATTATTGCTATAAGATCTTGGCCTTTATCTTTGGTCTGAGTGCTCAGACTTACAGAGAAAAGTTGCTGAGATGCAATGGTGAAATTTTTGACCAAGTCAGAACTAGGATCTGAAAGTTATTCGAGTCCAAACTCAGGTCATTTTTTGGTCAACGCAAGTCAGACTGCACATCAGAGCTCAAAAATTGGTAACTCGAGTTCCGGAAATGTTTTTTGAGAAATTCCAAAACAAATATCTTCAAATTGTGACCTAGAATGGGTTCATGCAGTCAAAGTTGGATTTGAATACAAGGAGATAAGATTTGAATGCAGATTTGCCAATTTACAGTCAAGAATACTGTAAACAGCAAGCAGAAATTTATAACTTTGGATACAAATGGCTTTTTTGAGTTTTTTCAAAGCACACAGGTGCTAGACATTATGAATATGAAGTGCAACTCCATGGTGAAGCAATATATGCAAGAAAATATGATTTTTGATTTTTTTGAATGAGGAAAATTGCTAGAAATTGTATCAGAGGGAACTTTTTTTTTTTGAAGAACTGTGTCATCAATATATTAAAAAAATGGTAATGTTACAAAGCAAGTGAGGAGGACTGCCCTATTCATCAGAATTACATAGAAATTTTAAACTCTCCACATTTTCATTTTTCCGTTTTCAAGTGGATTCATAATGAAACCTAGTTATAAGGCATATATTTTAGCACGAACGAATCTGTAAAACCTTCCCGGACCTCACCTAGAAAATTGTATATGTTAAAAAACCTGCACTGGTATGACCTTAAGCCTAGGTTCTGCTATTCAGTGCCTTCATTCCTTCAAAAAAGAGATTAAAAAACATCAGAACTAAGAAAGAAACTGAAAAGGAAAAATCAAAGCAAGCTTAGAATACTTATAAATACAGTGGATAATGCCAGAGGTCCCTGTATTCTTCTGATTATCCTTCTGAATTTTAGTTTGGCAGTGTTTCTTGGTCCCTGCATAAGAAAAGAAGTATTGTTCACACAATAGAAATGTGACTACTTCTGTGTCGTGGTCCAATGCCAGACGGCTTGGCAAAATATGTTTTGGATCATAAATCACAATTGCACTCTAAATTCATAAACTTGATTACTCACTTGGAGAATTAAGCTCCCTATTGTGTCTAACAAAAACGACTTCCTATTGGTTTGATCTTTAATGCCTTCCTCATCCAGGAGGATAATCTTATTGCCCTAAGACCAAGACCAAGGAGCGGGGATTCAAAACGCCCAATGTATCCACACGAAACCTTTCAAACTGCTTTTAGATCTAACGAATTTTGTTTGCAAAGAAGCGTAGAAATTGTGATATAAGAGAATGGCACTGGAAAAGCCACGTTTTGTTTGAAAGAAGCGTAGATTTTGTGATATTGCCGGAGCTGCTGCTTCTCCCAAAAGGGAAGGAACGCTGGAAATATTAAATCCGTGTGTCATTTCGAGCATCAGCACGATGATCGCTGCCAAAAAAATGAGCGCTGAAGCCGACGATCTGCACTCATGAGAAATAACCAGAGATCCTTTAATTCTAGAAATACAGATATTGAACCGGAAGAGCAGCTAGCCGAGGAGACATTGCCATGGAAAAAAAACGGTTTCTCTTCTAACGTGGAGCTAATCAACGAACAAGAAAACCTAAAAAAATTCAACGCGCAAGATTGCGCACAGACTATCATAAAACGCCTTTATTATTATATATAGATATAGATATAGATGATCAAAATAGATTAAATTAGTAAAATACCCTAATTAAATTAATTAAAATTCTGAGCAAAAATCCGAAATCAGGTTGCACTGCGCGAACCCTGTCTGCGCTCGCCACGCAGAGCTCATTTTCGCGGAGCAACCTGGTTTCGCCATTTTGGCCCCAAAACATGTCCAATTTGCATAAAAAAAGTTCCTAGTTAGATTAGAATAAAAAAGTTCCTAGTTAATTAGTTAGTTAGCATCTCTAATTTTCCTGAAATCTTCAGTAGAACCCAAAAAGACCCGAAATCGGGTTACACCGCGCGATACCTGTCTGCGCTCGCCACGCAGAGCTCATTTTCGCAGAGCAACTCGGTTTCGCCCATTTTTGCCCAAATTGACCAATTTTCATCCAACAAACTGCCATGTAGTGTTTCTTGCTTTGTTTTGCTTAGAATTACACTTCATGGTAGCTCATTTGGACACCCATAGCCATGGAACAAAAGTCTTCCCCATCAAGAACCCTTGTTTGTGCACTAACCCGAGGCATCCCTATTCTATAAAAGGGGCCTCATTTGTCATTTTCCCCCATCAAAACCGCTCTCGGCACTTCAAAAGCAATTTTCCCACTCTCTACTCATCTTCACAAGCCATTTTTCATAGCTATCTCTGCTCAATGGCGCCATCAAGCTTTGTTAGATGGTACAATGAGGCCAATCACATCCGGTGATTTCCCCTCGCGAAACAAGCCTTCCATGTCTTTGATCATCTCTTTGATCTTCATGCCACTTTGACTAGAACTCCCTATTACACCGACATCATTTGCCAATATGACCAGCAGATTCTACCCTGGGAAGTTAGTTTGCCACCTAGGGAGGGAAATGGGTTTCTCCCCGACTCTCTTACCCAAGCCATAGGTGGGGGATCCAAGGGCAAGAATAGCTTGTGGGATAGAACCGTAAAACATGCCGATTACATGACCTGTAAGCATCATAGGCATAGATACCTCTCAGCCCAAGCAGCCTTAGCTTTGTTCATGCAGTACAAGGCAGTCAACCAACAAGGGGAGCCGTCAATTCGACCTTTGGATTTGGCACCTCTCGACACTCGGAGGGCGCAGATAGACATCCACGAGATCCAGGCTACGGAGTACGAATACTACGGCTCCACATCAAGCACACCTATGTTGCAGATTGAGCAGGATTATGAAGAGCAAGAGGAAGAGGACCCAAGTTGGGAAATGAGGGAGGCAAGAAGGATGGAGAGGCGTCTAGCCCGGCAACAGGAGGTACTAAGGCGAGACTTCGAACCGCCAATTGGTATCACGGCTCTGACTCCAGTGATTATCGACGGCGAGGAGTACATATTCGCCACCGACATCCTCAACCTTCCCTATTGTCAAGAAGAAGGTCTCAGGATCGATGAGCTCCTAAGCTTAGTTGCACAGGAACAGGGCAGCGACTTGTCACTTCATCGACTATAATTACCAAGAGATTCCAAGGGAAGTAGCCGAGCGACATTCCTACGCCGGGGAAACTATGTCAGCCATTCAAGCTTACCAACAGATAAGGCAGATGTACCAGCAGCACCAACCCGTCATTCCAGAAGAAGAATTCCAGGAGATCCAAAGCAGGTTGTATAATCCGGGAAGAGGCCCAAGCTCCAGTAGACCAGTGCGCTCCAGGAGTATGCGCGAAGCTTCCAGCAGCATCAACTTGGAGAATGCAACCACGATGTGGAGAGATCACGAAGATCTTATGGCATTAGATGTTTTCGGTGAAGCAGCTCAGAGGAAAGGCACGGGAACCCGGGGCCCAGGCAAGGGTAAAGCACTCAGGTACCATCTTCCGGTCCTTAGCCACGGGCAGATGATAGTTTTACACAAGGAGTTCAGCCCAAGGGGGAAGAGTCTGTGGCACTCCTCATCGCACTCTCAGGCTTTGGGCAACATGCCAGAATAGAGTATTGGATAGACCATGTTATCCTCTTCAAGAGATCCGTAGTCCTTCATTCTCTCGACTTTGCAAGGGGCCACCTCAGGGATGCACACTTGTCAAGAGGTGGCGCAACCGCACTGTAACTTCCTAAGACTACGATGGCAAGAGCATTGGAAGGAGGATCGGCGGCAAGAATCCTGCAGAACGTCGGCAAGGGGATAGGATTGAAGAATGTTAAGAACTTCTTCAAGTCCATGAGGGGACACCGTTGATGGAAAGCTTGCTTTGTTAATTAATTAAAGTGTATTGAAATCCTCTCTTCAGTTATTATCATGTAATTCATGAAATGTATTTCTATATACTAATTAATGTCTTATCATGATCTTGACTTGTAAGTGGAAGTTTCACATAATTTCTTTTGCACCTAACAACAATTCAATTGTAAGCAAGAATGATTAGTGTGTAACTTAAATAACAAGCATTGATGATTAATCCTTGCAGCAAGGAACACCTCGGGTTCTCAAAGCCAGTAAAATGCATTACCGATGGATACCCGTAAAACCTATTCTGGACGTGATCAAGATGACAACAACGAGGAAATGACGATGGAATCAATCAACGCAAGGCTCGTCCAGATGAGAAATCAGATGCATCAGCTAATCCACTGGGCCACCCCATTGATGAATGCCCAAGAATATGAACACCATTCACCACCTCCACCTCCACCTCCACCACTACCTCAAAGAAGGCATCGAGAAGGTCCACAAACGGAGGGGCAAGACAATCAGAAAATGTCGAGACAGAAGAGAAAAGGAGAAACAGAGGGACTCCAACACCACCTAGCTCCACCCATCGACATTAATTGCATGACCAAGACAGTTCTAGCTCGAAAGTGAGTCCCGATACTTCACGTAAGAGCCAGGCAAGGGAAGGCGATGACTATCAAAAGAAAGTTGACAAAGCTTATGAGCAATGTGTGGAAGACTCAGGAAGTTGGGTCAGCCGGAAGGACAAAGTCGGGCTTATAGAGGCGTAAGTCCGGGCTTGACGATGGAGAAATTTGGCAACTCTTATGGCATGAAGGACAAGGATATAGGAAAGGTTGCTACAAAGAAACTCTGATAGGAGCAGCTAGAATCTTGTGGAAAGGCTACGCGAAAGTCCAACAAGCTCAAAAGGAACAATAAAGATTCAAGACCTTTAGCAAGGCCTTCGCAGATATTATGTGCCTAGATCACATACCATCAGGCATCCAAAGAATTCTACGATTGAACCGTGGTACCTTTGTCGTAAGAGCAAAGTACACAGAGGGAATTCATGCGACTGCTCCATGTCCCCTGAGTTTCGAAAGGCAAGCCGGGTTGAAACTTTACATCAAGGATTGAACAACAATATCAAAAGGCTAGTCCCGGTAATCAACCCAAAAATCAGTGGCGTAATGAGGATAAAGCCATAAGTTTGGAAGAAGCTCCATCAACGCCAAGGGAGAAACAATGGCCTTCAAGGGAAAGTCACCAGGTATTCAAGGGCGCACTGTCGTAGTAAGCAATCGCCAGAAATGACGCCCATCGAGGCCGTTAAGAAGGAAAAGCTCGTGGTAAGAACTTTGGGATCGTAAGCCACGCATGCATCGGGGTAGTGCCCTAAAGCCGCCTTTTAGACAACAAGGAGAAGAGACAGGGTGTATCGAGAAGAAGCTATGTTTCGTGCAAGCTTACCAAACCAAATACATGATTGCCCATTCGTCATGCAAAAGCAGCTTTGGCAAGTTTGGGATTGGGATTCACCAACGTAAGCAGATGAAGACGACGACCAAAGATGAGGCCCAGGACTTCATAGATGGTGAGTGCCATATCAGGCAAATATTGAGTCTGGGTGATATTGAAAATCACGACAAAATTAAGGGCTGATGGAATCATAGATAGCAACCCATATGTAGTCCTCATAGACACGTAGTTCTCACAACTTTGCTCTCCTAGGCTGGCTGCGCTAATGAAGAACAAGGTATTGAAGTCTAAGCCAAGGCCATTTACATGGCAAAGGGCTTCATTCGCACACTAAAGGGAGGAGGATCACATTCGACATAGACCTTTAGTAGAAGTAAGTGGTCGATGGGGCGAGGTCATGGAAATTGGAAGGTATGACCTTATAGTAGGAATGGAGTTCCTAAAACCAGCGAAAGCCATGATCGATTGCGACCGTAATGAGATCGTCATCACAGCACCGGATGGCACCAAATTCATAGTGAAAGGTAAGAAGGCAGCTTCTTCTATGCAGTGTATTTCTTTGAAGCAGCTAAGGAAAAGTATAGAAAGAAATAAGGTGGATTACATTTTGAGGTTAGAGGCAATTGAGCCCAATAAGCGGGATGGAAGCGACCAAAAGGGGAATCGGGTTGCCCAAAGCCAAGAGCAAGGCTCATTTCGGAATTCAAGGATGTATTCCCGGATGAAATCCGGCAGCTACCACCTTATAGGAGTGTAGAATGTGAGATCACATTAGCCCCAGATGCTAAGCCTACCAGAAGGCACCATATAGGATGAGCACACCGGAGTTGATAGAGCTTAAGAAGCAGCTCCAGGAATTGCTTGAGCTTGGCTTTATTAGAGCAAGTGTGTCTCCTTTTGGGGCACCTATACTCTTCGTGAAAAAGAAAGATGGGAGCTTAAGAATGTGCATAGACTATCGCCAGCTCAACAAGCGGCGATAAAAGAATAAGTATGCATTGCCAAGGGCGCGATGATTTAATGGACCAGCTCCAAGGAGCAAAGGTATTCTCTAAAATTGATTTGAGGTCGTGGTACCATCGATAAGAATAAAAGAAGAGGATATCCATAAGACCGCCTTTAGAACGCCGGATGGTCACTTTGAGTTTACGCTTAATGCCCTTTGGGTTGTCGAATGCTCCAGCAACTTTCATGCGCCTCATGAACGACGCCTTCTTGGAATTCTAGATGAGTTTGTCATTGTCTTCTTCGACGACATTCTAGTCTACGCCAAGTCCATTGAAGATCATAGTCAAGATTTGAGAAGGGTGTTGGAAAAGTTAAAAGCGATCGCTTGTATGGAAAAGCTCTCCAAATGCCACTTTGCTACCGAAAAGAGTGGAGTACTTAGGCCATGTCATATCTACTTGAAGGGATCTCCACCCACCAAAAAGATCGGGGCAAGAGTGGATTGGCCAGCTCCAAAGAATGTGGCTGAGGTAAGAAGCTTTCTAGGTTTGGCAGGTTATTACAGGAAGTTCATGAAGGACTTCGCCAAGTGGGCGTCCCCTTTGACGGACCTCACTAAGAGCGTTAAGGTAAAAGATTGGAGAACACATTGGCTAGAAAATGTTCAAGCTTCATTTGAAAAGTGTAAGGAAGCCTTAACAACAAACCGATTACTAGTTCTTGCCAGATCCGCACAAGGACAAGATAGTAGCAACAGACCAAGCAAGATAGCAACAGGTGGAGTCCTTATGCAAGAAGGAAGAGTAGTGGCCTATGATTCCAAGAAGTTGAACGACACCGAGCAGCGATATCCAATCCATGATTAGGAACTTCTAGCTATTGTGAGAGCTCTTCGTATTTGGAGGCATTATTTGCTTGGGAGGAAGTTTCAGTTAGATACTGATCACCAGAGCCTCCAATACATTTTTACCCAACCGCTCCTCAATCTAAGGCAAAGGAGGTGGATGGAATTCCTAGAAGAGTATGATTTGAGATTGCTTATAAGCCAGGTAAGTTGAATGTGGTTGCTGATGCTCTTTCTAGAAGACCCCTTGAGACGAAACACATTGTAATGCTATATCAACTCTTCGAAAGTGGGTATGGCAAGAAAATTGAGGAGACATTACCATTTGATGGTGATTTCAAGGAGGTATGGGAAAGCCTCTCTAAGGAGGCTAGAACAGATAAAGAACGAGAAGCCTTCAAGCATTATAGGATGGAAGGCAACTTGTTGTACCATAAGCATAAGTTGTGTGTACCCGAATCGTCAGGTGTGAGAAAGTTAATTCTTCATGATACACACAAATGCCCCAATAGCTTAGGCATGCGGGTTTTATGAAGACCTACTTCAAGATTCGGCGTAGTTATTTCTCGCCGTGAAATGAAGAAGCAGATAGCAAGATATATCCCGGAGTGCCGGTTTGTGCCAAGAAACCAAAGCGAACAGCTTCAATTCCGTGAGCCTTGGATCCTCTAGCAAAGGTCGAATGCGAAATGGGAAGTGGTAAGCATGGATTTTATCACAGGACTTCCCAAGACTCTTCGAGGCAAGGATGCATTAATGGTCGTAGTAGACAAATTATCTAAGATGACACATTTTGTGCCTTGTAATACTACGGACACAGCATTAGATACCGCCAAGTTATTTGTAAAGGAGATTTTAGGCTCTATGGCATGCCTCGGAAATAATTTCGACAGATTCCAAGTTTATGAGTGCTTTTGGCAGGACCTCTTTAGCACCATTCAGACGAAGCTCTCCATGAGCACAGCTTATCATCCGCAGACAGATGGTTAGATGGAGCGCACGAATCGAATTATTGAAGACATGCTTAGAAGTTATATGTGGAATAAGCAGTCCAAGTGGGATGAGTACATCCATTTGGTGGAATTCGGCCAAGAGCAGCAAGCGAGTCATCTCCCTGATGTCTCCTTTCATGGTAAATTACGGTACCGCTGCCTAACCCCGACACTGCACAATCCCCGTCAAAGGTTGAAGTATCCCAAAGATGCTAGGTGATATGCAAAGCAGCCTGGTGGAAGAAGTAAGGGGATACCTTCTAGCAAAGAAGAAGTCGGTAAAGAGTGTGGGCCGATAGGCACAGGGACCGTAAGGGAGTTCAAGGTAGGCGATAGCGTGTGGTTGAAGATCAAGGTAAAGCAAGCTAAGCTTCGGATTGGGAGTTGCAAGAAGCTTGCCCTCGATGGGCTGGTCCGCTCAAGATTTTGGAGAGAGTGGGCTCCCAAGCCTACAAGTTGGATCTTCCTACCATCTCAAAGTTCACAAGGTCTTCCATGTAAGTTTATTGAAAAGCACAATCCTAACCCCGAGGAGGTCTTGATACTCCAACTTTGTTGGAAATGACTCGAGGAGCAAGTCGAAATTGTGCCTCGAATTACTTCGATAAGTCATTCAAGAAGACTAGGACGCCCGCCCCTCCAAGATTTGGTCAAGTGGAAGCACTTGCACGGAAGACGCACATAGGTATTGAAGCGGATTTGGAGAAGCAATACCCGTAGTTTATGAAGGAGTTTGATGGGCGCAGTCGCCTCCCGACTTGGTCGACCTCGACTTGCCGAGAGGTTAGCTTAGTATGCTTCTTAGTTAGCCTTTAAGTTCGCTCATGTCTTCTAGTTAGTGGAGCACATGTGCCGAATCTTGGAACGTGGGGCTTGGCGATGGGATACACCTTTAAGGCATTCTTCTAGGCCAACACGCACCAAGAGGTGCGATGATCCGTTAGTCCCGCCTCCCGGTACAGACTATTCATGCATAATGACGGACTGTGTCAAGAACAAGGACCCACAAATAACCACGGGTAAGTCGTTCAAGACCAAGCAAAGCTCCCAACAAGAGGGGGCCGCTCAGACAAGTGACGGCCATCACCGCCACAATAATATGGATCCCAGGCACCTCAAGAGGCACCACCAAAGATTCCTCAAGAATCGTGGGCCTCCTTCCGAGAGTCGGCACCGTGAGATCGCCGAGTGTCTATATTGGGCCAAAGGCCATTGTACTATATATATATGAGTAGAGCTAGCACATGAAGGTTAGATGAGTTTTGAGTCTTGTCTCTTTTCAGTCTTCTCGATTATTGTAGCTCATGTATGTTCATCATTGATATCAAGGAAGCTTATCATTTTCCTCTCATTGTTCTCTTTGTTCTGCTTTTCTTCTTCTTGTTCTCTTCTTGCAAATCCCAGTGACATAGTCCCTCCGGATTCTCCCCCCCTAGATCCACGGGTCCTCGCCAGGGTCATTTTCCAGAGTTCCCGGCTGACCCGCACCCCAAACATTGTCGCCATCGCTGGTCCGATTCGATCCTCATTTTTCCGTCGCCATGTTCCGTCCGAAACTTCACGCCTTTAAGAACTCCTTTCTCGTGACTGCCAAGAATGGGGTCACACCACCACGGGCGTCCTCAACTTCCACAAGTTTAGGTGCGGCTTCGCACCAATCGACTACATCGGTCCGCCTCCGGCTACCAACTCGATTGCTAATGGCAAACAAGGCCCGGCCCTGTTCTTAAGAAGCCACCTCGCGCACCTCAAGCAATCACGTTATCAACCATCTCCCGCCAATCAACCTCGATGGATCAACAAGCACGGGAAGAAATTTTTCGTGCTCTTAATCCTCCAAATTCCGGCCATTAAATTGGGTTGGTTTGGTTTCACGCCGCACGAGCATCACGCCCCTGACCATTATTCCACCGCACGCAACCCCGCCTTTGCGCTTGACACCATTCCTCATGAGGCGCATAAAAAGGTTCACTTTGCACCCGACTTGAGAAACTCATGCCAAATGTCATGCCTAAAGTTCGCCAAAGCATTTTGAATCTCATGCAAGCCGCCGAAGGCCGCGACGCTTATTAATGTTCATGCCACCACTGAAAGCTCAACAAAGACAAGAAGCACCTTCCACGATCAACCTCCACGCCTCGCAGATATCCAAATATAGTCGCCGAGGTTGACCTCCTCAAAGAAGTTGCCGCCTCCTTACCACGCACTTCCAAAGACGGCACAGTGGATCCAATGTGATCCTTTTCTCATGTACCTTTGAACTCCAAGAGGAGCTAGCCAAAATCAAAATTCCCTTAAGTTTGGCAACAATTTTGAAACTCTGCCTTGCTCACGAAGACCGCTTACCACTCGACCGCCTTGGTTGGGGCTGTTGCTACCTCTACACCCACGGTCCACGCCACGGTGGGTAATCAGCAAGTCAACCATGTTCAAATTGACAGAGGTAGCACGCTTAATCTCATAACGGATAAACTCCTCGCAAACAAATGGGCATCAAAGAACTCTATCGCGCCCCATATGACATCAAATTGGCTAATGGCCATATCACGAGACCTCAAGGCATCACGCCTCTTCTTCACATCAACATTGGTGACCTCCGATTCCCTTTGGAATTTGGAGTTTGGAAGGCTGGGAAGATCCCTGATTATGAAATGTTGGTTGGCGACCTTTTCTCCGCCAGGCCAAGAGTATCCATTCTCGGGCCACGGACGCTTAGTCATCACCGATGGTCACCTCAATGCCACCATGGACTTTTGGAAACAGCAAGATCATTTCGCTGACCATGCTGAACCCTCTCCTAATAATGCATTCTCGAGGAAGCCCAGAATATTCTATCAAGTTCTTGCCCACCGCGAAGTCTACCTCTGGCCATCCTACCCCGAATATGGATCCTTGGGGAGAAATGACTCTTGATCGTGACCAGGCTGTATGCTTTGCTTGACCCCCTACCTGGCTCCTTGCACCGAATTCAACGGGTTGATCACTTTCGATGTGGAATCTCCCCGCAGCCCCCGTGAGATGTCCACGCCAGCCATGAAGCAACCCCGCTGATGAAAACTCGAACCTCTTTTTCACCACGCAGAGTGCCACGCAGATCCGGCATATGCTTCAACCTCCCGCACACATTGTCCAGACACCGAAGTGATACCCCATATTCAGACTTCTGAAGTCGATAGTGGACGAGGCAACAATCAGCCTGTCTGACTTGCCGCAAATCTTTCCGACCCTCCCATCGTAATGTGGCCGCCACGCTTTTCAAAAAGTTCAAATACATTTTCGCCCGAGCTACAGAGATCTTCTGGGAATCAACAAAGCCTTTGGGGAACTCACCATTCCTACCAAATCGATGCCCGGCCCGTTTAGCAACGACAAGCAGATCGGGCAACCCTAATTACCGTGGATCGCCAAGGCGTAAATTGACAAACTCCCTCCTTGGCCGCAGTTTGATCTATGAGGTCAAACATTCTCAATGGGTGAGCCCCATCGCCATTGCCCTCAAACACAATGGTAAGATCCGCGTTTGCGGGACTACCAAAACTCAATCGTGCCACGGAGCGTGATCATTTTCCACTTCCCTTCACGCACTGTGCCCGAAGAGGTCTTCATGGATGGTTTTTCCGCTACAATCAGATCTCAATCAAAGAATCGATCAACTCAAGACTACTTTCACCACCCCGGGGGGGTGGTTCCTTTGGCTTATCAAACTCTCCATCCATTCATGATTTTATGAAGGAAAATCCCTTCTTACAAATTTTCAAGATGACTTCTCCGCCTACGGTTCCATGGTGACCATTTGGATAAATTGAACTCGCCTTTCAGAAATGTGATGAGTCCCAAGATAGTCTCAATCCGGAGAAATGCACCCTTTGTGTCACCTCAGTGTTCTGTTAGGGCCACGTTGTCGAAGAAAGCGTATCACCACCGATCCCGCCAAAATCGGGCTTGTGTGCTCAAGGCTCAAGCACCAGCCAATATCAAGGAGACACGCTCTTTCCTGGGTAAGGTTAATTATTACTCCACCTTCATTCCCGGACTAGCAGCCATTGCAGATCCCATTCATAAACTCACGGTGATGAATCCACCGGCTTGGAATTCCCGTGCTGAAGTCGCTTCCAACAGTTTGAAGCTTTTGCTCACTCGAGGCCCCGCTTGTTCCTCCTCAATGGGACAAGCCCTTTCATGTTCATGTCGATGTCTCTGGCGCTTGCTATTGGAGCCGTTCTTTCTCAAGAATATGATCGCATTACTGACAAACCAAACCGACACGCCAAAGAAGAACTCAACTCAGTGCGCGAACTACTCTCCCATCGAAGGCGTGAAGCTTTGGGTCTAATTTTTCGTACGGTCCAACGCCCCAGTCACTATCTTTTTAGGCGGCCGATCAAATTCTTTGTTGACCACCAAGCACTCCTTTATTTGATCAACAAATCCATCACCACGGGCCGTGATTGCTCGTTGGGTCCTTCTTCTCCAAGAATTTGCACCTTTTTGAAATTGTTCACAAAGGCCGCAAATCTCATGTTGTCCCCCGGGATTATCTTTCACGCGATCCACCGCAGAGATGATCCTCCACCGGAGTCTCGGGACGCTTTCTTCGACGCTCAACTCTTTTTTAGTCAATGCAACACCACATTGGTTCCATGACTTTCAAGCCGGGAAGTACCTCCTCACAGCTCTTCCACCCGAGGACATGACGCTCTCTCATGCCAAAATCAATCCGTGCCGCCATCAATTTCTCCGCGAAGTCCGCGGACTACACCATGGTTGCGTGACATCTTTACAAAAAGGGTAAGGATACCATTCTTCGACGTTGTGTTTTACCTCATGAAGTTCCGGATATTGTCCGAGAGAAGCTCATCAAGGGCTAGGTGGTGGTCATTTTCATGGTGACACCACGCGCACGCAAAAATCCTTTTAGCCGGGTATTTTGGCCCACGCTCTTCAAAGACGCCACGCCTGCGACGCGTGATGCTTGCCGGGGCCAGGGGGCCCCACGCCCCGTGGACGCTCTTCCCTTGACGCCCCGCCACGCCCTTCCCTTCTTCAAAGAAATGGGGAATGGATTTTGTGGGACCCATCGATCCTCCTCCGCTGGCACCCGCGCCCGCTACATTCCTCGGTTCTCACCGACCACGCTTACTAAATGGGCTGAAGCTTGCGCACTTCCGCACAACATCTGCGGCAAGCACGTACCTTAAGGTCCTCTTATCAACAAATTATCACGCCGATTTGGCCACCCCCACCGAGCTGGTGGGTGATCGTGGTGTCCATTTTATCAATCATACCATCAAGGAGCTGACGGCGGATTATCTCCGATACATCATCACAAGAGCACACCTTACTATCCTCAAGGTAATGGTTTGGCGAAAAAGCACCAACAAAACTCGGTCACCATTCTCAAGAAAATTTGTGACGCTTCATCGACCGGGGCAAACAAAGCTTCCCTCACTTTTCTTTGGGCCTACAATACTTGTTTCAAAATAGCTACAGTCACATTCCTTTTCAAATTGGTTTATGGTCGTGAAGCTCTCATGCCGCTTGAATACATCCTACCAACTCTCCGTTTTCAACCGGCTATTGCCCATAATCCGCTTCTTTGCACTCAAAGAAAGGGTCTATCAATTGGAAGTTGGATGAACTTCGAAGGGATGCTTATATTCGTTGTTCTTCATGGACAACAGTTGCAAAAATCTTTACATGATAAACGCCTCAAGACAAAAACATTCAAAGAAGGAGATTTGGTTCTTCTTTATGATTCTAGGTACAAAATTTTTCCTCCTAAGCTTAAGTTTATTTGGCTTGGCCCTTATCAAATTATTCAAGTGGTTCAACCCAAAGATTTTCCAAAATGGTGAAAGTTAGATGGAACTCCATTACCTACACCGGTAAATGGCTTTTTGCCTCAAAACATTTCATACCACGGCAAGTGAAAATCAACAACAAACGATACGCTTCAAGACGCAAAACAAAACACAGGATAGTGACTAAAACGGCGGCATATTTATATTATAGGTGGAATTTTTTACAAAATGTGGGCACAGCCCAGCTATTTCCGCTATGGGCACTGCCCTATATATACAAAATGGGCTCGAGCCTATCTACTACGCCCTAAGAGGAAAACCCTCTACTCCTGGTTCTGAGCGGAGGTGATGCGCAGGATGTGGTACCGCTTTGCTCCGGGTCCCAAATGAGGTGTAATCACCTCCATCCCGTTGGTATGGGGATGGGCATGTTCAGCCATGCCGGCACACCACTCGTCCATAGCAATGCCACGATTGTGGCACCGCCAGAGGTCCAGACAGTCCATTTTACAAGTAATCCACTCCAGGCAATTGGAAGGCATAGTGCATTTGTCATGCAAACCAGCCGCAGACATACTGAGCGCCATCGGATGTTTTGCTTCACTCTCCTCGTCTTATTTATATAGCCAACCGAGGAACTCCTTGTCGACGTGGACCAATCAAAAAAATTGCCAACGTGTTTGCAATGCAAGGCTGTTTCTAAAATGAGAATCTTTTCTCCCGCCGCATATCTAGCCATGGTACCTTCTGCCACATTCGTTTTAATGATATCCCACTTCGAAGCCGGCATTAAATGCCATTCCTTCTTTTCATACCACAAACATTAATGTGTGTCCTTTGGCCACCGTCACATCCGATCATTCTCTCAATGCCTCATCTCCACCGCTTCATTGCTTCTCCCTTTGTTGTTTTTGGGGACTTAGCCAAATTTTGCCTCTCCATCGCCTCCTTGGCATCTTTGACATCTGGCACCATCCACGCGGTTTGTTTCACCCTCATCATACCCTTTCGCCTCCATTTGCGCCCTTTAAACCTTTTTGTCCCTCTGCGCCGTCCTCCGTTTCCTTTTGCCTTTGTCCTCCGCCTTTGAATCATTCTTTTTCCAAAAATCTTTGCCATGGTCGCACAAAATTTTCTACACTTCAAGCTCTTTGCTCCCAGGGGCCGCTCTTTTCGAAGTCAGTATCTTTCTTGGCGCCCACTTTCCGTGAAGCCCTTTGTTGGCCGAATCGTGAGAGTTGCGAGAACTTTTTTAACTTCTGAATTCTCTCAAATGGAACCCGGCTCCAAATCACGAGCGGTTGAAGCGGTTCATCGCTAACATCGTCAATGGCCGCATGGATACACCCCACGCTGGTCGATGGCACCACCATTTCAACACTCAACACCTGATTTACTGCGGTATTCCATATTCCTTTGCAAACCCCTTGTTTATCTTGGTCCGCCATACGGGATCTAGATGTCACCGAAGTTTGGTGCACCTTCTTATCACGCCAATGCGCCGCCTCGACAAATATAGACAAGCCCCATGAAACTTTTGTTAAGTTTACGTGGCATAAGTTCCTTGGGTATTCTATCAAGAACACCCATATCAATAAAAACCTTTCTATAATATCGCGGCTCATCGCCACGCACTCCAACAACCACATTGATGGCCCCAATTGCTGTTCCGTCTTCTCCAAGAAGTGGACCGTCTTGGCCGCCACTTCTATTTCTCAAGTTTCCGTGGAGGCCACCTTCAAGCCATCATCCGTCATTACTTTCCTCCCACACCTCCTCATTCTCATGATTCCACTTTCGAGAGGTCCCTTCCTCGGACTCACCAAGTCGGCACTTCACGCCCTTCTTCCTCCTCTCGTCATGTCAAATTTCCGCGACACATGTCCTTTTTCTCCTCCTCATTTCACGAGAATCCAAAGCATTCGGTTCCAACCATGTCTCACAAACATACGCCAAACTGGCATCGTGAAATCCACCACCACAAACCCTGGAAACCGTTGTATCGATATCGGCAAGATGCTCAAGTACATTTGTTCTAAAGTTACAAGAATCCCAAGAAGCTCTTATGGATGGGGTTCAAACGCGGCCTGGCGACCTCGGATCTCATTTCGTGACCTTCAAGCTGCAACTGCACAAGTTCAAACTTTGGAAGCCCGACTTCAAAGAAAAAGCGGGGCTACATTCTGACGTGATAGATCTCAAAAGTGCGTAATGTGATCAGACACCCAGCCTTACTTTGGCATCAACAGCTCGCCTTCAATCCGGATTGGGACTTATTGTAGCAAAACAAGTCCAAAGATACTCTCCCGAAAGTAACAAGGAGAAAGATATTGCTAAGCTCGGCGCCTTGTACTCGGAGCTTTGTGACAATTACAAAGACTCAAGTTCAAAACCTTACAAAGACGTGGCGCTCAAATTGCCTCTTTGGCCGGCTCAGCTCTCCCACACGGACTTCTCGGCTCACATCCCTCCAAGATCGGAACTACGGAGAGTTCGAAGCGAAAAACTTCTTGATGGCGGAGATTGCGGTCGCCGACTCAATGCTCTGGGCAATCCTCCTCCGCAGTCAACACTTCTCGAACGGGTCCGTTGACCCGATCCATACGTTGAAAAAGGACCACCCGAGGATCCGTGACCTCGAACAACAGCTACAACCGCTATTGATCTGCCGGTGAGGCTCGAGACCAAACTTGGCGGCTATATCACCATCGTTAGCAACTTTGCCTGTTGATTTCCCCCGCCTTCACCGCTATCCGGATTATGTGGTTGCCCGCCGCCACCTCTTTCTTACTGAAGTGGCATGGGGCTGATGGTCCGTAGATGTTCCGCTGCGCCGCTTGATTTTCTTGATTTGGCGAACTCTCTATTGAAGACAAAGGTGTATCTTCGCCTTTTGGTCTTTGATCTCATTCATCGCGAAGATCCGGATTTCATCACCTTGAAGTTGTTCAGCCCATGGCTTACATTTTTCATGATTTCTATCCGGGTGATACATAGGAGATTTTTGGGATGGGCCACAACGAACTATCGTAGGTGACCCCACCCTTCAATGGTTGCTTGGGGATAACAACCCCTACCTAGCTGATCATGCTCGGACCTGCGCTCTTCATCAAGAGTACATGCCCGAAGCTTGCACATCATTTACCTCTCGGCAAGCGAAGTCTTTGCAACAAATAAGGAAGTATCACGGGACATCCCGAGGATCTTCCTATGCACAAGTTTATATGCAACACCTCGCGGTTTACAATCAATTACGTGCTCTTCGGATGATAGGCGGTCCCCCGGGCACGGGATAGCCCTTCCCAACTCTCAACTCTCTTTGCCTGCATGCGGGATGGTTGGTGTAAAACTCTTGATCCTGGCTTGTCGGTGAATTAGGAGGCGGGCTCAAAGAACCCACGCCCGCATGGTTCCCTCCCATGCTTCCCTCTGGTTCCTCCACCCCCCGTTCCTCGACTTCGATTGGCGTCTCCCCTTTTGGACCAAGGTCATGGATGGCCATGCCGGATGGACTCCCACCTCAGATCTTGACTGATCTCCTGTGGGATCCCCGCTTTGTTTGCCGTTCCACTTGGGAGGAGGGTGCCACTCTTGATAACACCACTAATTGGATCTATATTGCTAATGAGGGTGGTTGGCAACGCCTCGCTGATGCGCTTCATGGTCTTGACACCTTCTTGCACGAATCGCCACCTCACCCGATCCTTCATCCACCTTCAAGCGGGTTTTGTGCTGCTCTAAAATGCATCTTGCTCAGCTCCTTAAATCGGGTCCATTTTCCTGCAATCCGAATGCGGCCGTTAGGGTGCCCCGGCCTCGGACCTGCCTCCTCCTCATGGAATGTCGGTTTGTTTCTTGACGCCCATGCCGCCCCTTTGAAGACATGGTGCGATCGTTTTCTCATTGATGCGCATCCCGCCCTTTGGCCTCAACACTCCTCCCGCTTCTTCAAATATGCCGGGATCTCATTGGCAAGTACCATAATGGTGCCCGACCTCACTCCCGTGAGGATCACTTTCGAGACGGATGGCTTCCCGCCGTAAACACTTCCCCTTTTCTTCACGGAGTGTCGTTTGGTGAAGAGTTAGTCCCTGCGCCTCTGATACAGGACTATTCATGCATACGCACTGACGGACAGTCAAGAACAAGGACCCACCGATCCAACCATCGGGGGCGTCCAAGACCAGCAAAGCTTCCCAACAAGAGGCACCGGGCGGACAAGTGATGGGCCATCACCGCCCCGTCGGCGTGATCCCGTGCACCTCAAGAGGCACCGCAAGATTCCCTGCAAATCGGGCCTCCTTCCGAGAGCCCCGCGACCGGTCGATCAGAGTCTATATTGGGCCAAAGGCCATTGTACTATATATATGAGTAGAGAGCTAGCACATGAAGGTTAGATGAGTTTTGAGTCTTGTCTCTTTTCGTCTTCTCTTTCGATTAGAGAGCTCATGTATGTTCATCATTGATATCAAGGAAGCTTATCATTTTCCGCTCATTGTTCTCTTTGTTTTGTTTTCTTCTTCTTGTTCTCTTCTTGCAAATCCCGTGACATAGTCCCCTGGATTCTCCTGTTAGATCCATCGTCCTCCCACAGAGGGTCGTCTTCCCGTGAGTTCGAACCCAGACCCCAAACATGACCATTAGGGTCATGTGAGTGAGGAATGAAGCATGGTGGGCGATGACGGGATCATCGACGATGTTTCTATACGCGATCGCGGGTACGCAGACACCGGGCCGTAGGAGGGTCATGGTGAAGGTTAAAGTGATCATGTCGCGATGATGGGATGGAGACGCGTTCCTAGCTTAAAACCCTTGGGGCATGATGCAATCGGGGTGTACTCAACTGGGGGATGTGTACAAGGTAGCACTTGATCATGGGCTTATGATAGATCATCTTAAATGGTCCTTAAGCTCAAACCGAAAGGGCCATGATCGAGTGCAAGGTATTGGTAAGGGGGGGTGGTCCCCTAAAACCACAAACTTATTAATTAAACTAACGTAATGTGCTCCTTGTGCAGGAAAGTGAGAAGTGAGCATCGAGGTGGGGCGCATTACGAGAAGATGGAGGAACCATAATTTAGATTATGAACCCTAATAACTCTTATAATAATATTTTGAATTATTGTAAGAAGTAACATGTTAAGGCTATATAATTTTGTATAAGTACAAATATAGCCTAAATTTTGACATTTAACTCTTTAATAGGAAGTTGATCGTTTAAATTGGAGTGAATGTTCTTCTGTGGTTTTGCAGGATAGAGTAGGCTCGTCACCTTAGCGCAATGCTAAGGACAGCATTGTCCTAAGGGGGGGAGAATGTGACGTTCCGCAGGAATATCATACTTATAAATACGTTATATTTTGGACCCATCACCATACAAGCCTACCTAGGTAGCCTTGTATGCCTTAGAAAGTGGCAAGGGGTGCACATCTAAGTTAATTGTTTAACTTAGATAACCTTAAGATAAGGCCCATTTCCACATGGCCTTATCCTATGAGGCAACCGCCACACGGCCTCGTCCTAGTAGTGCCACGTGGCATCCCATGTGGACCCACACCTATATGGGCTCTAACCTAACCCTAGACCCTTTCCCCGACCTAGCACCGAACTCTCATCTCCACGTGCGAAACCCCGTTTGAGCATCGTTAAATCATAGCCCAGCCTCGGGCGGTAGCCCCGAAGGTGTGTATGATCGTTGAGGGAGCAAGCCTTCACCCACGCCAAGGAGCATGGAGACGGGGGATGGGAGGAAGCGCTTTCGAGGAGGTAGGTTGAGTAGAGTTCATGTTAGTACATCCGAAGTTAGCACTCCGGATGGGTTAGTATTTCGTGTCTAGAGTAGAGCCACCCTAGAACCTTTGTTGAACATCTTGAACCCTAATCAAGGAACCCTAATCATTAGTTAGATATGTATGATTAGGTTAAGATGTTCTTATTATGATTATCATGATATGATGTTATGGGATGTTGGTTGATCATGTTTGCTCCTCTTGTATTGGGAAGGGGGGTAGAGACCTAGGGCCATATGTAGTATGCTCCCAGTGTAGATCCCTTTAGTTCCTATTAGTTGCGGCCTTTGTGCATAGGAACCCACTTAGGCTATGGAAGCTATGATGTGACTCGGACTACACAACGGGGCTAGAGGCAAGATGGAGGGTGGATCCCTGCCGAGTGGGGGCTTCGGGATCCCATAGTGGGCTAGGCTTATAGCCCGGCCGTGTGGGCCGAGCATGGGTCCCACACCTCCCCGGGGCAATGGTGCCATCCCGCGCCTCTCAAGAGTTGCAAGTGTCGGCTGGCTCTTGTTTTGGGGTTGTTCGGCACGAATCGCATTGTCGTCACGATTCTCTAGCCGCCCGTGATCCTCTAGACCCCTGAAGGAGAGATGCAACCCTTCCTACCTCGTCGGACCAGGAGATGCAACCGGAGCAGCCTCGGCGGGTGATGCCATGGGATTGGCGTGACCGAAGGTTAGAGTCATGCCACAGCTTGACCTAGCCCATCCGCAAAAGTATGCAATGTGAGGGGCGATGGAGTGGTCAACCCTAGCCATTGTCTATAGCCACCGCCATTGTTATGACTCTGATCTGCTCTATCTTGAGGCCTATCCAAATGGGCGACTTCCTTATGTGTCGAGCTAACGGGTAGGAGCTCTCATGTTTTATGGCATGTGATTATGTTCTTTGCACCTATGGATATGTGGATGAGCTACCCTTCGAGGTAGTGTGATGTATTGTTATTGCTAGTTTTGACGATGTTTATGCTTCTGGCCAGTGATAGGAGCCCATAGGGGAAGGGCGCGCAGAGACACCTTTTCACAACCCTTTCCCACACTACTTGATCCCAGTGCGGGATAGACGGAGGGCCCGTAAGGTGGGAGGGACCGGATGGGGGATTTCCGGAGTGTACGGCCGGGAGTCAGATATTTAGTAGGAGCGCCACGTAGAACGCCCCAAAAGAGACAAATATACCTCGACACTCCACAACAAACTCACGAAAAACCCGCAACTCTATCGGCGCATAAACCGACCATCACCATCTACAACACCCAAGAAATCCCACTAAATGGCAAACTTCCGCTCTACTAATCCCGGAACATCGAAAAGCTTTGAAATAGCTTGTATCCGAAGTCGAGGAATCGGATAGGGGTCGCAGTCGCAATCCCCCAAAGATCCACAACCGCCGACGCCTTCCAAATCAGCCACACCAATCAAGCCACGACACGGATGCAAGGCTTGCCGCTGCAAGAGCGCCAAGCACCGTGATACACATGAAGCAAAGAATCGTTGGCTAGTCAATCTCACCAAACAGAGCCCTAACCTTAATCCCGTGCACCGCAAGTGAGGGCATAAAACTAGACAATGCTCCACAGTCTCACGATGAAGGCCACAACAAGGGCAAAGAGGCCTCACACCCGGCCTAAACTGACTCACAAGGGCATTCACCCTGATATAGCGATCAGAGGGAACTTTTGAGAAAGTAATCGAAGCAAATTGGTATTTCAAGTCATAAACATCACAGGGCTATATCAGTAATTCAGTACTTCCTAAACACGGCTTTTCACATTGTCAAAATAATGATGAAGAATTTTTCCCAAGTGGAATGATTTTCCAATTGAGGGAGTGCACAGGGAACTCAAGAATGCTCGGATCTGCTTCTTGCTTGCTCTGAAACTTCCTTGATCACTTCTGGGCCTTCAAAAATTTTGTGTCGATCACCCCGGAATTTATTTCAAATTTTAATGGATCTGGAATCTTAGGCCTTAATTATGGGTTTGTTGGGTAGCTCAGAAGTGGAAAACAAAGATTCGGGAGGAATTGAAGGCAGTAATGGAGGAATCTGGCCAATTCGAACATTTTTTCTAATTTTAGGGTTCTTCGAGGGAATCTCGCGAGCATCTTTCGAGTATCTTTCAAGATTCGGGGCTTTTGAAAATTCAATTTTCTAAGGTTTAACAAAAAAAAATCAAACCTTTGAATTTTTGGAACCTTAGGAATCTTTTTAATCTTTTTGGAGATGCTTTCCAAGAATTGGGTGGCATATCTGACTTTGCCACGTGGCATGGAGCATCTTTGAGGGATCTAAAGACCAAATATTTCAAGGTTATGGAAATGAAATGGATGAGATGGCTCAACCACATAACCCTAAGTTTTGATTTTGAACTAGGAAAATATAATTGAAAAAAAATGGTCAAAGTCATGTTTTTATGGCAAGGCAAAGGAAATGTGATGGAAATATGAGATGGGAATGGTCTTATGGCAAGATAAGGGAGAAAGAGATGATTGGAGCAAAGTGTAGAAAGGTGGAGATGGGAATAAATTAAGGCCAAAAATTCTAGATCACCATGGGGGTCTTCAAATCTTCCAATCTTCATTACCCAAAAGTCTTCTAGCTATGTAAGATCCAAATTTGACTTTGAAAAAGAGTATCTTGTGGTTGACTTTGGTGATGTATCTTTGTGACTTGACTTGCATAACCATTTGACTACTACTTTTCTCATTTTTTTGGTGATGAAGGTCTTCCAAACTTCTAAGCATGATATCTTCCAATCTTCGAACAAGTGTCTTCCAATCTTCATATAGCTTTGACTTAATATCCATAGGAGTTGACTTTGCAAAGGTTGGCATCTAGGTATGATGTGGTTGCCATGTTGCCCTTTGGGGGCAACATCTAGCCAAAACAAGAAAAATGGCTGGTCCCCTCAGCCATATAGCAGTTGACTTGAGAGAGTTTCAGCAAGGGATGAATTATGAGCAGAATGAGAGGAAAATATGGAAGTAGTGTGAAGTGTGAAGAATGGGTATGTGTGAGATGAAGTATGGTGCATGATTTAGATAGTCATAGGTGTGTAGATGGTGTTGACTCGCCAAAACAAGAAAAATGTGATTGCTGGATGACTTTGAGGTAACAACTCTGCTGATGATGGTAAGGGTGATGTGCAGAGTGATGTAAGGGAATGATAAGAAAAAATAGAAAGAGAGTAAATATGATCTTGTAAGCCAACTTAAGACAGATGAAGAGATGGTAACAAGGATGCACCTATCATGGAAACACAAAATAGTTAAATAATAAAACCATAACAACATTGCAACCCTGATTATGATGGTAAAGTTGATATGCAGGGTGCTTAGGAATGGTGAAGAGTGGAAGCAGGATGATGATGATTGGCAGGACAACTTAAGACAGATGATTTGGTGGTTCTAGGATGAACCTGTCATGGAAACACAGAACCAAATTATCAAATTTCTTCAGCTAACCCTTGGAGACAGTTTGACTTCTTCCTGCAGGTTCCATAATCTCATAAGGTCCTTCCCAAAGGTTTTCGAATTTGCTGGCTGAATCCTCCCTAGCTTTGTTCCATTTGAGGACCAGCTCCCCTTCCTTGAAATTGCCTTGGATTCTGTGAGCAGCTTTGAATGCAGCCATGTCTTTAGCTTTCTTAGGCAGGTTGGTATTTTCAGCATCCATTTTATACTTGTCCAAGTGTGAAAGTGCATCTAACCTGTTCTGTAGAGCATATTCAAAGGGTAAGCATAATTTATGAGCCAACCTTAAAGAGGGCAACTTAAGCTCTATTGGGAGTATGGCCTCAATGCCATAGACTAAATTGAAAGGTGTGTGATTGGTGGCTGCCTTTATAGTAACTCTATAAGCCCAAAGAGCATCAGCAATTTTAAGATGCCAATCCCTTTGGTTTCCTTCAACTGTTTTCTGCAAAATACTCTTTAGAACTTTATTAGTAGCTTCAGCCTGGCCATTTCCTTGAGGCTAATATGAGGAGCTCTTGGTATGCTTGATTTTAAGGATGCTCAACAGATTAGAAAAAACTTCGTTGACAAAAGGAGTTCCCCTATCAAAATGGAGTTTGAAGGGAATCCCAAACCTGACACATATGTGTTCATGTATGAATTTGGCTGTGGTAATAGCATTGGCTTGTTTTAAAGGGATAGCCTCTGCCCACTTAGTAAAGTAATCAGTAGCCACAATTATGTGCTGGTGTTGTCCAGCAGAAGGAGGATTAATAGGGCCAATGTAGTCAAGACCCCAGATTTGAAATGGCCCTGGGGACACAATAGGACTCAAAGCAGCTGGAAGAAGTATCCTCTTGCCAAAGATTTGGCATTGATGACAAGTTTTTATAATATTATAGCAATCTTTAAAAACTGTAGGCCAAAAATAACCAGACCTGAGTATCTTCTTGGCTGTAGTGTCTCCAGCAAAGTGACCTCCACAAATGCCATTGTGCATCTCTTTAATGATCAGGGCAGCTTCTTCTTCATTTACACATCTAAGGAGGACACCATCTCTGTTAATTTTACACAGAACTTTTCCTATAAGTTTGAACTGTCTGCACTTTTCTTTGAATCTCCTCTGTTGGCTAGGTGTAAATCCTAAGGGCAGCTTCCCTTGGTGCAGGTATGTTTCAATAGGTTGTTGCCAACCCCCAAGGCTTTGTTCTTCTTGGTCTTCCTCTATGTGTGCTACAGTGACAAAAGCATTAGTAGGCTTTGCATCTTCTCCATGATCATAAGGTAAGTACAGACTAGGATTTTTAACCTGGTGCAACTCTTTCACAAAAATATCAAAATTTTGCAACTTACATGCCCACCTTTGAATCTTTGGTTTGTTGGTGTTTTTTCCAAATAGCAAACCTATGGGATTCTGCTTCATGTAGACCATAACCTTACTATTCATGATCAAATGTCCCTGTTTGTTGATGAGAAACATGAGGGCATCAGCACTTTTTTCCATTCGAGGGTACCTTTCTTCAGTTGCAGACAACTGCTTGCTAGCAAACAGAATAATGTGCTTCTCCTGCAGAATTGCTAATCCTATAGCTTTTTTAGTTACTGTAATATAGACTTCAAATGGCACATCCATGTTTGGTTTTTTGAGCAAGGTAGCCTTACATATAGAGGAAATTAAAAAATCACAAGATTCTTGACACTCAGATGTCCACTTAACAGGGATATATTTACTTTCAGACTTGGAGAATTTGCCTATTCTAGTCAACTTAGAAATAGGGCTTATAATGTGATCAAAATTAGATACATACATTCTAAGGAAACTGGTCATACCTATAAAACTTTTTACTTGTTTCAAATTTTTAGGGGGTGCTAACCTTTTGAGGGCCTCGACCTTGTTTTGTGCAACTTGGATACCCTTGCTGGAAACTTCATGTCCCAATAATTGCCCTTTTGAGGAAAAGAATATACATTTCTTTGGGTTCAGGTTGACTTTAGAATCTCTGCACAAGGAACATGATCTTGCAAGTAATGCCAAGTGGTTAGTAGAGCTAGATCCTAGGCAAAGATCATCCAAATAGATTCTAAGCTCTTCAGCAGACATAGTTCTGAAAATGACATCCATGGCCCTTTGAAAAGTGGCTGGAGCATTCATCAGATCAAATGGCATCCTCTTCATAGCATATGTGCCCCAAGGAGTGATAAATGCAGTCTTTAGCTGATCCTCTTCTTTAATACTAATCTGGTTGAACCCTGAAAATCCATTATCTTTACCAGCCACAGCATATAAAATTTCTTCTAAAAAAGGCAGAGGGTAACAGTCTTTTATGGTGGCCTTATTGAGATCTCGATAATCTATACAAATCCTTAATGCCCCCCCTTTTTTTTCTACTGGCACAATGCAAGACACCCATTCAGGATTAATAATCTCAAAGATAACACCTGCATCCATCATTTTATAGCTCTTCTTTGATTAAACTCATAAGGGAAGTGTTAATCCTTCTCAACTTCTGGAAAACAGGTTTATGTCCCTCTTTTATTTTTATTTCAAACTGACATATTTCTTCCTTGATACCAGTGAGCTCAGAATAGTCCCAAGCAAACACATCCTTCCTTTCTTCAAAAAACTTGGTAATTTCTTCCTCATTTTGAGTGTCAAACAAATCCCCTACAAAAAGAGTCCTTTGCTGACCATTCTTTGAGATAATTACCTCACTAGTCAAATTTTCTTGAGTTGTGTTGATGACTAGAATAGGACAAAGCTCCTTAACCTCATCATTATCCAGTTCATCTTCAGATTTGGACCCTTCAGTTAAATGTGACATAAGAGTGCATCAGCTTCACCATTTTGTTCCCTTGGTATGTGAGTGATCTGCCAAGATGTAAAATGTGCAAGCAATCCCATGACAAGGTTTTTCTGTGCCTCCATATCAGCGTGTTTGGTCTGGTATTCTCCATTAATCTGATTACATATTAGCTGAGAATCCCCAAAAATGGAAATATGAGAGATTTCCATAGCTTTAGCTTCCTGGAGCCCTGCAATCAAAGCTTTATATTCTGCTCCATTAGAGGTTATTTGGGGATAGATACGCCCTACGTTAGCCAAAAGTCTGCTAGAAGAATCCTTCAATATGGCAGCAGAGGCAGCAATATTTAATTTTGTTGAAATACCAACCATAACTGCCCAGTCTTGCCTTGCTGAGTAGAGGAATAGCATCATATTGTTGTACTAAAGGAGCAGGTATTCTATAATGTCCCAATGGTTCTTGTATTGGCAATTCTTTAATGAAATGTACCTCTTTGCTTGAATCAAGTAATGCTCCTTGGTTGTACAACATGGCCCTTTGAATACCATTGGAGATAGTGCAAATTCCTTGAGACCAAATTGGCCTGACATCAACAGTAGCCATCCACCTTCTTCCAAGCAGAAGATCATAGATATCTGTGTCATCTCCCATATTTTCAAAGGCCACAACAATGAAGTTAGCAGCTACAGTTATTCCTTTGGTGTTGACAGGAACTTTGGTAACTACCCCAACAGGAGTTATTTTGGCATTATAAAAAGACTTCAATAAGACAGAGGACTTCTCATCTACCTTGAGACCACACTTTTTCATAACATGATAAGGCATAATGTTCAAAGGAGATCCCCCATCTAGCAATACATTTGAGAAGGTAAAGCCTCCCAAAGTAGCTAAACAGCTGAATGGTCCAGGATCTTCCTCATTCTGGGCTAAAATGGATTTAGTAGCATCAGTAAAGTTGACACATGCTACTGGTTCATGAGAGGCAGTCTGTTGTAATAATCTTTTTCTATAACTAGGAGCAATTTTTAACAGAGTAAATAAATCTACATTTACCTTAGAGTTCTTAAGTAAAACATCTACTTCATCTAGATCTTGATCTTTCTTACCATACTTTTGAATTGGTGGTGGAGCTATATCTGGGGAAGGTATCTTTTCGACAGCAGTTGGTGGAGGTAATGTCCTGACATCTCTGGCAGCTGGCTCACTAGTCTCAACTTGCTTATTGGTATCATTCATGCTTCTGGTGTGCACCACCATGATCTCTTCTACTTTAGGGAGCTCTGTTGCTTGTACAAACCTTATAGAGGTACTTGGTTCAGTAAATCTCACAGCCAGATTTGATTCTGGTTTCTTTTTCTTTTCCTGTTTTGCAAAATATTCTTTAACAGAGCATTTGAGGTCAGTATGGCCTATCTCTTTACAAAAAGCATAAACATGACATTCTCTTCCAAAGTGACCTTTCCTATTACATTTACTCCAATAGCAAATATCTGAGGGATGTGAAGTCCTAGCACAATGAATGCATTCTGGATAAACTCTGCCCGCCCTAGATGTTTTGAGCTCAGCTAATTGTTTGTTAACTTCAGCTAAAGCATCTGTTACCTTAGATAGATCTGCCTTGACCTCTGAGATCTTGGTGTCAGACTCCTCTTCTTTAGCATTCTTCTTGTTCTTGAGTACAACATAGATAGGAACATGTGGCTCATAGGAGCCATCAGTGGCATCAGGATAAAAGGGATCGTGATAAGAGATATTGTGTATTTCAGGCAAAATAGAAAGCATTCTAGTGAGTTCAATAGTCTTGGCAAACCTCAGCAACTTGAATCTTGATCAGTTTCCTTTGAATTTCAGGTCTAGGAGCTAACCCTTTGATAAAAGATGACACTAAGAAAAGAGTAGGAATAGGAACTTGGCTCTTTTGGCATTTGCTCATGTAGGTGCTGAATCTTTCTTTGTATTGGTTCACACCTTCACCTGTACGAATAGAAAAAGAATGCAGTTCATTAACGAGGTCTTGAGGGGCAGCTAACTTACCAAATCTGTCCAAGAATTTGTTAACAAGGTCATCCCATGTGGAAACTCCCATGAGTTTTTCATATGTCAACCAAGCTCCAGCCTCATCTCCTTCCTTAAAGCATTTCTCAAACTCGGACAACTTGCAACTCTTTTTGGAACTGGAACATTTAATTCAAATTGGTAAGGCATGCTTGAAAGCAAGCTACTTGAGAGGTTTTGAGGCAAAGGTCTGTCTCTGCAATGTTTTGGTGCCTCAGCTTCCTCCATGTGATCATGATCAGCAGGTACTCTCTGTTTAGGAGCCATGAGTTATTAGATCCAAGAGATATCTCGGTAGGACCTCCAAAATGTTGACCCTCAACCTGGCTTAAGAGTCAAACTCAAGAAGCCAACTCAAGGTTTGGCTAAAGTTGAAGTTAGGATCTCCAGATCACTTAAGTTGATCAGTCTTTTCAAGATAAAACAGGCCACAATATGCAAAATAATCAAATACTCATACCTTCCCAATTCTGGATTTAGGTAGCAGTGGCTCAAAGATTATTGCTGTAAGATCTTGGCCTTTATCTTTGGTCTGAGTGCTCAGACTTACAGAGAAAAGTTGCTGAGATGCAATGGTGAAATTTCTGACCAAGTCAGAACTAGGATCTGAAAGTTATTTGAGTCCAAACTCAGGTCAATTTTTGGTCAATGCAAGTCAGACTGCACATCAGAGCTCAAAAATTGGTAACTCGAGTTCCTGAAATGTTTTTTGAGAAATTCCAAAACAAATATCTTCAAATTGTGATCTAATGCAGTCAAAGTTGAATTTGAATACAAGGAGATAAGATTTGCATGCAGATTTGCCAATTTACAGTCAAGAATACTGTAAACAGCAAGCAGAAATTTATAACATTGGATACAAATGGCTTTTTTGAGTTTTTTCAAAGCATACAGGTGCTAGACATTATGAATATGAAGTGCAGCTCCATGGTGAAGCAATATATACAAGAAAATATGATTTTTGATTTTTTTGAATGAGTATCAGAGGGAACTTTTGAGAAAGTAATCGATGCAAATTGGTATTTCAAGTTATAAACATCACAGGGCTATATCAGAAAGTAAGTCAATACTTCCTAAACACGGCTTTTCACATTGTCAAAATAACGATGAAGATTTTTTCCCAAGTGGAATGATTTTCCAATTGAGGGAGTGCACAGGGAACTCAAGAATGCTCGGCTCTGCTTCTTGCTTGCTCTGAAACTTCCTTGATAACTTCTGGGCCTTCAAAAATTTTGTGTCGATCACCCGGGGATTTATTTCAAATTTTAATGGATCCGAAATCTTAGGCCTTAATTATGGGTTTGTTGGGTAGTTGAGAAGTGGGAAACAAAGATTCGGGAGGATTTGAAGGCAGTAATGGAGGAATTTGGCCAATTCGAACAATTTTTTTTAATTTTAGGGTTCTTTGAGGGAATCTCGCGAGCATCTTTCGAGTATCTTTCAAGATTTCGAGCTTTTGAAAATTCAATTTTCAAAGGTTTAACAAAAAAAATCAAACGAACCTTAGGAAACTTTTTGGAGATGCTTTCCAAGAATTGGGGGGCATATCTGACTTTGCCACGTGGCATGGAGCATCTTTGAGGGATCTAAAGTGATACCCTAATCATTCCCCTAGAATTCTAATATTCCATGGTAGGGATTATTTTTTCAAAAATAAAGGCCAAATATTTCAAGGTTATGGAAATGAAATGGATGAAATGGCTCAACCATATAACCCTAAGTTTTGATTTTGAACTAGGAAAATATAATTGAAAAAAAATGGTCAAAGTCATGTTTTTATGGCAAGGCAAAGGAAATGTGATGGAAATATGAGATTGTGACGCTCCCTACAAAATATATGGCTCCCGGCCGTACACTCCGTAGGAACCCCATCCGGTCCTTCGACCGCACGGGACCTCCGTCTATCCCGCACTTCAGGGTATCCCTAGTGCGGGAAGGAGACACGAAGGTGTCTTGCGCGCCCTTCCCCTATGGGCTCCTATCACAGGGGAAGCATAAACAACGTCAGAACTAGCAATAACAATACATCATACTACCTCGAAGGGTGGCAGATCCACATATCTATAACTACCACAGAGATAAACATATGCCGTAAAACATGAGAGCTCCTACCCAAGGCTCAGAATCATGGGGAGCTAGACTGATGGCTAGGTCTCAAGATAGAGCAGACCGAGTCATAACAATGGCAGGGTTGGCTATAAACAATGGCTAGGGTTGACCACTCCATCGCCCCTCATGCATACTTTGCGGTAGGGCTAGATGGGGCTCGACATGACTCTAACCTTCCTGGATCTGCAATCCCATGGTATCACCCATCCGGAACTACTCTGTGCTGCATCTCCCTCGGGTCCGGCGAGGCGAAGGGTTGCATCTCCCTTCCCTGGTCTAGAGGTTCCACGGCAGCTAGAGAATTGTGGCGACACACGATTACGTGCAGGGCTTAACCCCCCAAAATAGGGCCAAGCCGGCACACAACTCCCCGAGGCGGGCGACACCATTGCCCCTTCAGTGTCCACCCATGCCCGGCCCACACAAAGTGACCGGCCATAGGCCTAGCCCGCTATGGGATCCCCAGTAGCCACGCTCAGCAGGGATCCCCTCTCCATATTGCCTCTAGCCCCGTTGTGTAGTGCTGAGTCACATCATAGTCCCCATAGCCCGGTGGGCTCTTATGCATAGGCCGCATAATAATAGGAACTAAAGGGTCTAAACTAGGGGCATCACTAAGTAATGGCTACTAGGTCTCTACCCCCCTTCCCAATACACAAGGAGTAAACATGATCAACCAACATCACATATCCACATACATGATAATAATGAGAATAATATCTAAACCTAATCATATGTATCTAACTTACAGTTAGGATTCATTGATTAGGGTTTAAGATCTAGACTGAGGGTTCTAGGAAGGCTTTACTAGAGACACGAAATGCTAACTCATCTGGAGTCCTAACTTCCAGATGATCTACAAAGAAATCTATGCCGAAATACCTGCTCTCGAAGAACTCCCTCCTGCTCCTGGCGTCTCCATGGTCTTCGAGGTGTTCGAGGTAGCTCCCACTCCTGCTGATGCGCTCACGCTCTGGGGGCTGCCATGCTATCGCTCCACGGCAAATGGTTCTCAAACGGAGTTTCGAAATAAGAAGGTTCCCCAGATTTGGAGCGGAAAAGAGGCCTAGGGTTAGGGTTTAGGCCTTTATAGCTTAGGGTTCACATGTTATACCACGTGGCTCCAATAGGGTAAGTCCGTGTGGCGGGTACCCAATAGGTTAAGGCCACGTGGAAAATGGTCTTAACCTAAGGTTGGCTAAGTTATATGAATAACTTAGTCATGCCCCTTAGTGCCACAATCTATGGTATACAAGGCTATGAAGATAGACTTGTATATTGACTTTTTCGAAATATACGTATTTATGGCATATATTTCCTCGAACGTACATTCTTCCCCTTAGGATAATGTCGTCCTCAGCATTACGCTAAGGTGACTAACCTACACTAATCCTGCAAAAGCACACAACAAGAATATAAGAACTTAACTCTATTGAAAAGACCAACTTTTTGTTAATTAGTTATTATGTATAAGGCTATATCATCTATATATAATAATAAAGGAGTTTTGTGATAGTCTGTGCGCAATCTTAACCCTTGATTTTTTGCATTTCAGAACTTCCATTTTAGAGCGTCAGATTTAAAATCAGTTAGAAAGATTTGTGTCTAGGCAAATGGGAGCGTCTTTCCTGTCTTTCCTTGCTCTTTCTTTCTGTCTTTCCTTGCCACGTCATGAATGACGAAAATGGCCTGGATCAATGGCTAATAAGCCATTTTGCACCATCTTGATTGTTGATTTTGTCGCTTTCATTTTGGTCCGGTTGATAGGAAAATTTCAATGAAGAGGTTGTAGAGGCGGTTTTCCTTCAAACGGCAGTTCTCCAGTGCATTTTGTGGCTCCTTTTTTTTGTCATGGCACTTTGTGGCGCTTTTTGTGGATTTGAGGATTTGAGTATGGAGCAGCCTGTATTCATGCAATCCGTCAACATATTTGTAGTTTATTTTGAAGGCATCCGGATGTGTGAATTCTAAGCAGATGGAGAAATGTAGGGGCGGTTTTCCTTTCAAATCATATATAGCGGCAGTTTTCCAGCGGCAGTTCTCCAGTGCATTTTGTGGCTCCCTTTTTTTTGTCATGGCACTTTGTGGCACTTTTTGTGGATTTGAGTATGGAGCAGCCTGTATTCATGCAATCCGTCAACATTTCTGCAGTTTATTTTGAAGGTTGAATTCCTGGGCGCATGGAGAAATGCTACCAGGGAGAGTCAGAGCAGTATGTGGAAAACATCTCAATGGCGAGAGTTCTGCCCCGATCCTATTCCCCTTCTTGAGGTAAGTTCATTATAATCAGAGCTCTCTCCTTAATAAATAAATAGGGTTTTTGTTGGGCATCTGCAAAGCCGACCACATAGTTCATCTGCTCTGCTTGACGTTTGAGGCTTCATATTTAAGGCGCTTATACACTGCAGAAGCAGGGCTAGATTTTTTTTTCCTTGAAGAATGAATGATCGGCCAAGTTTTTAGAGCGGGATGTATTACTAATTGCCCCTCATGAAGCGCCCAACGATCCGCCTTCAGCCTGATCCCTAGGTGGTCGGCGGGAATTCTCCAATTGGCCACCCCCTTGTTTTTCATGTAAGTCTTTTATTTATACATATTCTCTTCAATTTTAGGTAGTTAATATGGTTGTTTGTCTTGGAGAGTTAAACTAACAAAGCAGAGTAGAGTTAAACCAATTTGGGTATTGCCATAGCCCATCTCTCTCCGGTGATTTCACAAGAATGTCAATTCTTCTATTAGGAACTCCAATACAACAAAAGCCATGTAGCTATACTTTTGAAATCTACCACCTCATATAGGTCAAGCCATCAGTTCAATAATTACGCTAGGTTCTCAGAAGAGGAAACCGAGGATCTGAATTTGGTAGAATGATTGAGGAAGTAAGGCCCTGGACTTGCAATGGGAATCCCTTGTGTGACAAGGTAACATCTATGTGTATGCCGCAGCAGCCCTCCTCCTCTCATTTTTTTTTTCCTTCCCTTTTAGTTAACCTTCCTTATTATTGTACACCAGCTTTTGAAGAAGCGAAGCACAATGCGCAACTTTCAATGCCATGGGACTCGTGTGTAAGTTCTCGCTTTTGCATGATCAGATAGGTTTGTATATTGCATGGTAAGGAGCTAAACAGTTTGAGGACATTAGCTCATGGTAAATGTTCATAACAACTATTGAGAGTCAACCGAATGATAAATTAATGGCGTGCTTCTTTCTACATCGCTGCAAATTCAAGTCCCTTTCTCGCCTTCTTCTCCAAATTGAGTTAACTTGCCATCATGTTGAGCTTTAAAGAATTGTGCCCTATTCAAGAGCTTTACTCGCACCAACATAATTTATGATGTTTTACGATTAAATTTAGTGACATTTATGTATGTGTTTTCGGATGGGTGCCTAACTCGGACTCAGATGCATTTCGTTTGAACAAAACACAGTTTATAAAGAAATTATACTTGGAAACTCGTGCATGGTTTTATTTCGTGGAGTTGTGCTAATGCTATAAACTATCTTCCTTTAAAATGCATATTTTTAACTTGTTATAAGATGAAATCTTGTTATAGAGTGAATAACACTTAAACGCTTAAAATGTGTAAAATACATCTTTTAAATTCGATTATTGTGGAAACAGATGGTAAATGTTTCAGATGTTCCCTTTTATGAATATATGGCGTTCCTATCCTTTTATCTTAAGCATTTATTTGAAATGCATTGTTAATGAAAAAGTTACATTATTATTTGGGTTAATATGTGATGGCCATGTCATCATGTATATAATGGAGAGAATAACATGGGAGCTTGGATATGGCTGAAACTCCTTGGTATTTGGTTGCATTTCTTATTTCTTGAAGTTCGTTCGGTGTTCGAACTAACTATCTAATAAAGAAATAATTTAATCTAGAATGGCCATATTTCTATATTACTATGATGATTGAGGAATGGTGCTAAGTTTGATATGGCTTAAGTTTGTGTTGCAATTTAAAAAATGTCATTTATGTGCGAAATGCTCTTAGAGTTGACATTAGAAGTGATGCTTTTATTTAACCTCGCGCCTTTGAATAATGCCGCAGATTTCTTTAGCTCTTCTTTTTGGTGGACTACTTCCTGGACTTCATGGCCCCGGTCCAAAGAAGTATTATTATTCCAAAAGTTTAGTGTGGTTATAATTATTATGTATCTATGTAATGAAGGCATTATTCGTAATTTCGTGTTGTTTTGAAAGAGCTCGAGCCTCCATTGGATGTGTTAGTGGTTTTTTTAGAAAAAGGCCAAATATCTTGTTCAAAAATTTGGTGAAGGCTTTCTTGAGATGGTAGCTTATGGAAAAGTTGAAGTATCTGTCAAATGCTTGTCGAAATATATTAAGGGCCTTGGAAAAGACTATGACGATAAAGAAAATGTAAATGCTGGTATGCCATTTTGGGTCATGGTTATCATGATTTCTAACTCCGGGTGTACCCCCACACAATAGTGAGTAAAAAATTGTGAGTTATTCTTGCTCGTAGAATCTTATTGTTGCTTGAATTATTTGTTCAAGTTTGTCATGTTGGATTTGGTAACGTCCATAGTTGCTAGAGATTATTAAATGGAGTTACATCACTTATGGAATGCATTGTATCCGCTTATTTGATATTTTTTCCGTTATAATTCCATTGGATTGAACTTTGGTTTTAGGGCGGGCATCTCATTTTAAACATTGTGGCTCTAATTATGTTTCGGACATTACTTCCTAAAATGTGTGAGGATTGGACATCTCATATTGAACATTGTGGCGCCCTTTCACATAGCACCCTTTTCTCCACCATAACTGCCAGGTTTAAGAATACAGATTTCCTTTTGCAAGGCATAAGGCATAGGGTTGTATCTTTTTCTATTTTTTCTTTTCGTGCATCAACAGCAAATAAGACCGGGTGCGATCTATTTTTCTTTTTCCCTATATGGAATATCAA
The DNA here is from genome assembly GCA_021234155.1 of Isoetes taiwanensis. Taxonomy (NCBI): domain Eukaryota; kingdom Viridiplantae; phylum Streptophyta; class Lycopodiopsida; order Isoetales; family Isoetaceae; genus Isoetes; species Isoetes taiwanensis. The sequence continues at coordinate 2,595,309 of JAJEKV010000066.1, read as the reverse complement.
ATTCATTTTCTGCATGCAGGAAGGAGCCGAGAGCTATTTCATCAAATTTTCAAAGATCATATGTTCCTGAAAAAGTATTTGTTGGTTAATTTAGATTTTCTACAATGCATGTCACTTGCAGATGTGTTTTAGGCATTGGGAGAAAATTTGCAAGTCCTCATCTTATCATGGCAACCAGCTCACTGGTTCTATTTGTGACAATTTGGGGATCTACTAAAGCTTGAGGCACTATTTACAACTTACCCAAAGAGCTCCATAGTTTTCAAGTCATCAGAATGCTTGAGCTTATTAGTAACAATTTAAATGGCAGCAATGAAGATGATTTTGATGCCCTCAACTTGAAGTTCTTGGACTTCTTCACGAATCAAATTCATGTTACTTCACCAGTTTGCAGAACTTGTGCATTTGGACAACAATTGTTGTACACTTCATGGACACATTGTTGTAAACTCTGCCAAAATGCCAAAAATTTTGGAAACTCTAATGTTTGAGCACAGTACATCTACACATAAAATGTGCTTAGAAACTTTGTGTATGACATTATCAACTTCTAGATATTTTTACATGTCAAAGTACCAGTTGACAAGAAAATAAGTAGAATGGTTGTTGGGGTATCTTCAGAGCCTTATGAGTTCTAGCCTCTTCCCCTCAACTTGAGAATATCAATCCTTGCTATTAGTAACAACTTAACTGATGCGAAATTATGTCAAATTACAACATAGCCATTCCATTTAGACAAGTTGCTCATCACTAATATTGCATAAAATTCTACAATGTTCCACCTAATCTTACAGCCCTTATGATATAAAATATTTGTTTCCTTCAACTAAAAAAAAAGGGAAGATGAGAAAAGCAAAAGTACTTGTTTATGATCCAACTATAGGCCTCCATATGAGAACCCAAATGGAATATATTATGCATAGTGAAGGATATAGATGCGCATACCAATTGTTTCTGTACATTTGCTCTCAACATGTCTCTATTTTATAATAATGAATGCTCAAGAATTTATTTCTTCTGTTACCAAAAGTTGTATTTTACATCCCTAGGGTTTGACCCATCTTTTCATGAATAAGTCATAAACATTAGATTAGATGTAGAACAAAACATTCACAGTTATCATAGATAGACAACTAAATAGAGTTTGCCAATTTATGTAGGGCGCTCAACAAATGCCTAGATTGCTGCCATACATAATTGACAAATGTCGATCTTCATTGATCGCAATTAAAAATATGCCATATACAATAAAGATGTCCCATGATAGCTCTACAAGTGGAAGTCAATTTGGACAAAGTGCAAGAGTTCCAATCGGAACTAAATAGGTATGATTCTCGCAAGGCAATATCCAAAGTGGACACATGGATTCACATGCATGACAAATGGAAGACAATTGCTATGAACATTTCAAAACTTCATAAGTTGTATTTATACTCTAAGCTCAATTAAGTAAAACATTTTATAAGAACGATTTCAACTATAACTTTACTAATTCTGAAATTTAATTCCAACGAAAAGCCCAGCAACGCTGGGCACTTTTTCTAGTACCATATATAAAGCAGTAACATTTCTGTTCTTAAAAAATAGGAAGTATTTTTTCTGGGCTGAGCACAGCCCTGAGGTTGACACGTATATTTTTTCTTCATTTTCAAAATCTTTAAAAGAAAATATTGTATGGTTTGACACGTTGCTCTGCAAGCAATCATTTTTGCACTGGCACCTCTGTTCACCCCTGTTCTGCGATCACCTGTTCTGATGCAAGCAATGATCCGGCACCCAATTCCTGCCCGCAGCTAGGCGTGCAATGCCGCCCACATCGTTCGCCTCTTCTCCAGCTTCCTCCATGGCTGCTTCTTCCGAGCGCCTTGGATCCCCAAAACACTCTTTCAATAGCTTTTCTGGACTCCGTTTAGTTTCTCAGATTGATGGCTGTGCTGTCCATCCCCGTGCTTCTTTTGCTAGACAAAGGAAACAGCTCAGAGTTGCTGCTACAGCTGCTGTCGAGACTTTGAAGAAGACAGATACTGAGTTGATTGAGCGATCGATTAATACTATTCGGTTCCTGACAATTGATGCAGTGGAAAAAGCTAAATCTGGCCATCCGGGTCTTCCCATGGGATGTGCTCCCATGGGCCATATACTGTATGATGAGATTATGAGGTTTAATTCTAAAAATCCGAAATGGTTCAACAGGGATCGGTTTGTATTGTCAGCTGGTCATGGCTGCATGCTTCAGTATGCATTATTACATCTCGCAGGGACAATGTCCCAGTGTCCCTGTAAGTGTCTGTTTCTTGGTCATCTTTGCTGCTCCATCAAAAGCCTAAGCCAATCTCATGCTCCCTCCCTTTCAAAATCCTCCTCTTTGACATGTTTCTGTAATTCTGATGGCTACGTGAGTTGTTCATCCCATCTGTCCCATCTGATGTTATTCATAGTAATGACAATTTGCAGCAGACGATGGAGCTTGGATTTAATTCTGGCAGTCACCAATTAGAAGAAGAACCCAGTATTAGGGAGCTTATTAGAAGGCTTGGGGATGGCTATGAAGATGATGAGAATGCCCATTATTCTTCTATGCATGAGGATGCATTTTGTGTTAGGGAGAGGACTGCACTAGGTCGAATTGGCACCTCTGTTGCAGCGGCACAGCGGCGGATACTGTAAAAAAAACAGAGCTTCTCTTTTCTGAGATTAGTCAGAATGGCTCAATGACTACTTCCCTCCCTCAGATTAATGCACATCCCAGACGATCCCTTTGCTGTTGAGATGGCCGGGCCAGGGAATAATACAGAGAAGAGAAAGAGCTTCTCGATTGGGCATTTATTCCTGCATTGCGGGAGCTCAGATTTCCCATTCTGTCATTTTGGAACAGAAGGAATCATAGTTGGTGTGATCTACAACCTAACAGGTTGAACCATGGGTGTGATTGCCGTTTGGACCAGCCTCTTCCTTGAATTACTTGAAGCTTCATCTTTGGCAAAATAAATTGAAGGTTTGTGCCTTGAAATTTCGGCCCTGTTTCCTGTTAACAAACATCAAAATCCTTCCTTTGTCTCATGTGAACGCCTCGATTAAATTAGCCTCTGCTCCAGTTGCCTTTTCTCCTTGCCCAAATGCCCTCATTGTTGTGGAGCTTGCTTTGAGGCAGCTCCGGTTGCTTAAAATCCAGGCCTGAACGACCCCATTTAAATCGGAGAATACTGTGCCCATAACAGGGAATTTCCATTCAAAATGGTATCCACCCGTAAATGGGTTAGAACTGCCTCCTAAATGCTCTTTCAGGCTTTTGAATTACAGTGAATCAATTAGCTCTGTGGACTAATTTCAAGGCCATCATTCTAATTACCAGGAAAACCCTCATTCAAAACTAGGCAGCTGTAACAACAAAAATCCCTGCCAATCAAAATTCCCTGGGCGAAAATTCCTCTTGGAAGGCTTGCTCCTGCTTTGCAACCTCAACTCCGGCGTTAGCTCTTCGACCCTGTTTTTCCCTTTTTTAGATTCGGACCTTCATCTTTTGCCGATACCCTCGGTAGAACCACGGTAAGATTGAACTAGCAGCCGATCAGATCAGAACAAATCCGGGCCTCCAGGTCTTGTGCAAGCAGCACGTTGGTGGACCCGATATCTGGGTGCTCACCCCTTTTTTTTTAAGGTGTTTAAACCATTTCAAGGCACATCGATTTAATTTCAATGGTTTTTCAACCATTATATGAGTAGCTTCGACATGTTTTGTTGTTGAAATCTTCTGGAAAAAGTGCCGATTAGGCTTCCTTAGCAAGATAGTGGAGACCAAATTTAAGGTTGCCATAAAATTTGAAGGTTAGAGTTCTCCAATTTAGACACTTTTTAGTTCAATTTGCCAAGTCCATAGATGAGATCCTTTTGACTTAATACAAAACTCCTTTGCCACGAGTTGGGCAAAAGGATTCACATCTTTCTCTAGAGTAGTATTGGCTTTTAAGAGAGTTTCCAATTCGAGCGGAAAGGGAGAAAGTGGTAGAAAAGACAGAGGTCACCTATCTGTGATGAAAACAAGGAAGAAAAATATTTCTGGAGACTTATCAAATAGAAAGTATAGATAAATCGAGATCGCGTAGATTTAAGAGAGCTCGTGATGATGAGGGCAAAGACAAATTTTCTTGCAAGACAATATAACCTTTTTGAGGTAACTATAATTCAAAAATCTTAAAGGCATAAACTTTCTATCTTGCATTTCAATTGCTATGTTGATGACTATTTAGTGTCTTGTTGTGAGTGGGATAACTTAATGATTTCATCCATCAAGCATAAACAAAATGCCAAAGCCAGTATTTGGATGGCCTTGACTTGGCATATGTCATGCTTCTGCCAAGGCTTCTGCTAGAAAATTATCAGTTGCAGAATTTATGATACAAAAAAACTAATGTTTATTATTGTTGTGTTTAGATATTGAAATGAATAGATAGAGGATGGATGCATACCTATGTTTATCCAGGTAGTGAGCGGCGAAAGTTACACAAATTTACCCTGCATAGATGAGTTGGGGAAGAGAAACGTTCGCGGCGGCCGTGAAGTCACGCCGCGATAAGTTTCTTGTATTTATAAGTTATACAAAATTATATAGCCATAACAACTATTATTATAAATGTATACACATATAATATTATTACAACAAATTTAGGAGTTCATAGTTAGTCTAAAATCTATGACTCCTATCTTCTCGTAACGTGCTCCCTCCTTCATGATTCTCTTCACTGGCCTGCACAGTAGCACATTACGTTATATAAGTTAATAAGTTTGTGGTTTTAGGGGACCACCCCCCTAATTACCTCCTTGAGCCGACTACTACCTTGCACTCGATCATGGCCCCATAAGGATTTGAGCTTAAGGACCATTTAAGATGATCCTATCATTGCCCATGATCAAGTGCTACCTTGTACTCGATTCCCGTGGTCGAGTACACCCCAGTGCCTCATGCCCCCGAGGGTTTTATGCTAGGGAACGTCTCACGATCCCATCATCGCGCATGATCACTTATGCCTCACCATGACCCCCTATGGTCAGGTGCGCATTCCCCGCATCGTGGCATAGAGAGCATCTGACAGATGTCCCAGCATCGCCCACCATGCCTCACTTCCTCTCTCACATGACCCTACTGGTCATGCGCACCTCTTGGTGCGTGTTGGCCTAGAGAATGCCTTAGGACGTATCCCATCATCGCCTACACATTCCAAGATTCTGGCATATGCACTCCACTAGCTAGAATGCACGTGCCACCACTAAGGCTAACTAAGAAACACACTAAGCTAACCGCTTGGCAAGTCGGCGTCGACAAGATCGGAGACGACCCGCCCATCAAACTCCCTCATGAAGTCCAGGTATTGCTTCTCCAAATCCTACTTCAACACCCAGGTTGCGTCTTACACGGGCAAGTGCTTCCACTTGACCAATTATTGGAGGAACTGAGACCTCCTGGTCATCTTGAATGACTTATCAAGAAGCAATTCAGGCACAATTTCAACTTGTTCCTCCGTCATTTCCAACAAAGTTGGAGTTTCCAAAACCTCCTCCGGGTTTGGAATGTGCCTCTTCAACAGGCTCGCATGGAAGACCTTGTGGACTTTAAGATGGGTAGGTAAGTTGAGATTGTAGGCTTGGCTCCCTACTCGCTTCAAAATCTTGAAGGGTCCTGCCCACCTTGGAGCAAGCTACTTACAATTGCCGATGTGAAGGTTCCCTTGCTTGACCTTTACTTGAGCCAACTTTATCTCTCAGCACAAACTCTTGAGGAGTTTTATGTCTATCTGCTAGACTCTTCAGATGTGCCTTTGTTGTTTGAAGATATTCTCGCACTTCTACCATAAATTGTTGCGTATCTGCTGTCGTTGTTGAGAAACTTCCACCTTGGGCACTAGATTATGCCACATAACTAGGGTCGAGCATTGATAACTATAAGTGATCATGGAGGAGACATCTTCGATGACTCTTGCTTCATATTATTGTACGTAATTGACCAGGTGGATGTAATCGGCCCATTTGGATTGCTTGTTCCAATCATAGTTTCTCAACGTGCTCTCCAAAATTGTGCCCATTTGACTGCAAATGATAAGCAAAACTCATCCACAAGTTGGTGCGGCTCGTGTTGAAGAAGTCTTACTAAACATCTCTATTGGTGATGATCGACCTGTGCATTCCATGCAGCCTAAAAAAAACTCTTATGTAGACCACACGGCTAGATCCAAAGCAGTGTCTATGGTGTGGCATGGCAAATATATGCCCTTTTAATGAGTTATATACCACAACCATCAAGGCTTCAAAGCTTCTTGTTGTCCTTGGAAAGCCAAGTATAAAACCCATGCTGATGACTTCCCACTTGGCGTCTGGCACCGCCCAAGGTTCCAAAACTCCTGGAATTCGAAGTTGTTCTGCCTTTGACTGCTGACGCAACTGACATTCTTGGATATACCTGACTATATGCTTCTTCATGTCCGGCCAGAAGTCGCTACTTTTAATCTTGAAGTAGGCCTTTAATGGCCGGAAATAGGGCTATTATACGTGTCATGAAAGATTTTTCTTACTCCTTATGCTTTAAGTACGCATAGTTGTTCTTTGATATTAAAGATTGCCTTCCTTTTTAAAATATTTGAAGGTTTCTCTTTCTTAATCCGTCCTTGCACTCTTGCAAAGACTAGCCCATATGTGCTTGAACTCCATGTTAGAGGGGATGGCTTCTATTTTCTTGCTGAATTCGCTTGCCGAAGTGGAGATGGCATTGCAAATTGATGCTTCAAAAGCTTGCCAATGAGTGGCGACGTCTTAGCATCTCCATAGCTTCCCTCAATTGGGCTACATGCTCTTCCATTAATTTGTTGTAGATCACGATGTCGTTGAAGAGAGATTGATGACAAACTCGTCCAAGAAAATCTTCGAAGATGTCGTTCCTCAAATGCATACAAGTTGGTGGAGCATTCCATAGACTCAAGGGCATTACTATGAAGTCATAGTGCCCATACCGTGTTCTGAAGGAGTCTTATAATTACCTTCCCCCTTCATCCTTATTTGATGATTGCTTGAGCTTAAGTCGATTTTGTAGAAGAATCTTGCTCCTTGGGGCTGATCCATTATGTCGTTTGTTTGTTGAGCTGCCCATAGTTGATATACATCTTTAGACTTCCATCCTGGCCGGAAGGATCCCAAGTCGATCAACTCATACAAGCTTCTTGAGCTCTGCTAGCTCAGAAGTGCTCATTCTATAAGAGCTTTGCTGGTCGGCTCTGCATCTGGTGCAAGAGTGATTTCAGACTCTACGCCTCTGTAGAATGAGAATGAGAATGAGAATGAGAATGAGAATGAGAATGAGAATGAAAATGATTTTTTATCGTCCACTGAGGTCAATTTGTAGAGCAAAAGCTCTCAAATTTCACCTGGAGGTATATCATGGGACTTCTTGATTAACTTAGAAATTGGCCGAGGCAACTGTTCCGAAGTAGCATCTTCCTTCTTACTCTTATGGTCGGGGTCGACAACTTGTAGCTTATGTACGACCTCATTCCTCATGATGTACTTAAGTAATTGCTTTACTGACATGCGTTGCACGATTGGAATTACTTCCTTAACTTAAATTATAAGGTACTTGCCCTTTGGTGCTGGGATAGGTATCTCTTGCTTATGATAATCAATTATTGCCTTAGCCAGCTTTAATATTGCATGCCTATTATGAAGTCATAGTTGCCAATGTACATAAGTTGGTGCCGATGCTCTACTTTGCTTCGCTTAAGGTTGATGTCGAACTTGACTCTTGTTCCGTTGGTGCTGCTACTTACTTGGCCTTGCCATAATTACTGGCCTAGATTTAGACTTAAGAGTCTTGCTCTTAAAGATGTCCGCCATCTAGGAGGTGCAAGGTTACAAGTTAAAGAACTACTTACATAAATCTATGGCCACAAGTTTAGTAAGCATGACCTTACCTTTGGGCGCACATAAAAACTATGCAATTAAATAATTATTCTTGTTTTAGATCTAATCTATACTCTAGGATCTCCCCTTTCTTAATTATTGCCCTTTTGAAATAGTCCCACCTTTGAGTTGATGCCATCTAAGAAGTTGGCTGGACTTATTAGATTGCTTCCCTTCATTTGGTCAGATTATTCCTTATGCTATGGAAGTACTCGCCATATACATGGTCGACAATTATCCTATTATTGAATCCTTCTTAGCGAGGTGATCAAGCTCACGAAGAGGTTCCAATATGTTGGATATCTGTCATCAATGTATCCTTGAAGCTCCGCTCCATTCTTGGGTCCATCCTTTCTAAAAGAAATGACAATCTACTCGAAATTTCGTCCCCATTCCATCATGGATGTTATCACCCATAATTCTAAGATATTCAACTATCTGATAGGTCCTCTAGCTTGCTTAAAGCTGGTGTAGTCGTTAGTCGTTGGAGTAGCAAGGCGATGATTCATAAGTTGTTGAAAAATCTGGTCTCCTTGGAGTTGTTGTATAATCATTCCTGTGCCCTGTTCCTTTTGTGCCAAGACCATTACAGTTAAAGACGGTTATTTATAAGGTGAAAATAACAGATAAGATCGAATGTAAGGCGGCAAAGGATAGCATATTTAGAAGAGAGAAAAACGGACGGATTGCCTGCCTAAACCGTCGATCAACCTGATAAAAAGATAGAATTATTTATGTAAATACATTCAGATAATTTGGAGTGTGCTAATCGATCACTTGGAGGAGGAATTATGATTGAATAAGGTTGTGATAATTGCATTGCTACAGTATATGGGATCACTGCTACAGTAACTCATTCGTTTAACCAATAAGATTATTTTCAAAGGTTAAGGATATTGTTAAATGTTGAATTTGCAATGCAAATAGTGAAGTTCATTTGGGTTGTGATAAGTCTATTGTCAATTGTAGAGGATCACGTTTATAAAACTCTAATAATGAATCCATATCGTCAGATGCAGAATCTCAATCAATATTTCTTCTCTACTTCTGCGACAGAGAACACAGATTCTGATCCGACTTTGCATTCTTTTGATAGCCAAGGTACAAGCGTACTCATGACTTTGGTCTAAGAATCTGCATTATATTGTTAGTTGTCCGATCTATAATTTATGAATCTATGGCCATAAAAATTAGATAAGGCTTGAAATTTGGACACGGGGATATGAAACGATGTTCCTTGCCATGAGCATTCTTCCTTCTAAGCTTTGCTTTTGGCATAGCTTCGATTCACAGCTTTCTGCAACCTTCTGTGTTTCTCAAAAAAAGTAGTAACCATGTCGTTCTTTCAATCTGGGCACCATGAAATAGAAAGCGGCAGATCATTCTTGTGGAAGCATTGTGGAATCATTCCATGGAGGCCAATTGCTCTCTTTCTTATATATACACACCAGAGTATTGTTGACAAAATATATTTCTAGAATATTGTGATTTTTGGATTATGTTGGGTTTGTTTCAATTTTTCACTTCATGATAATGACTCATTATTTTTTTTTTCTTTTTTTTGAAAGTAAGAGGTGTTTTTTCCATTAATTAATTAAAGCCATACAATAGTCTGACTAATGGGAAAAAATTCCACATTAGCAACCAACAAACTTAAATAACTTCAGAAGAAAAATTAATAGTATGTATCTTCAAGTTTATAACAATTTAGCACCAGCTACACCAAGATTCTGTTACAAATTGACTAGATAAACTGCCTTGCCCTCTATGAGAGAGCAGAAATCACACACTCTTGATGTGACAATTGGTCCAAAAACCTGCATGAACAAAATGCCAAGCAAAATGCTAGAGCATGAAGTTAAACAAAAAGAAGATAAGGTATTGAGCATTAACAGATGACCGTGTACAGGATTTAGAAGCAAATGAGGAGATAATCTGGAGTTCGGGATTGGTGTTTGGCAAAGGTGGCTCACTGTTGCATTATCTGATCGAAAATGGAGTTATAAACCCAGTAAAAGCCCTTGTCTGTACCAAATTGGTAGTTGTTAAATTCTGATCCATTCTCCATCAGCAAGGAGTGTATGTCCTCTTTTCCCATCAAGAGAAGCAATGTACCATATAAGTCAGCCAACATCTTATGAGAATAGTATAATTCCATGTACCTGCTGAGCTGCCCTTGTCTGTATAAAGATGGCTCATTATTGCAAGGTATAACGTCCTCTTATCCTGTCTGGATTAACATTGCTACTTCCAATGCAACCAATAGCAGCATCTGACTCCTCTTTTCCACAAAAAGTATGGTTGTGGTATTAAAAATAAAAAAATAAAAAAAAATGCAACATTAAAACAAAGAAAATGACTAAATAATTCAAGAATAACAAACCACCAACAACGAATACAACATCACAACCAAGAAGCAGCAAAAATTTGCAACTATAAAATGCTATATTAAATGTGTTTTTCAATTTAACAACTAAAAATTGCTAAATGAAATGTGTATTTCAATTTAACAACTAGAATATGCTAGACAAAATGTGTATTTCAATTTAAGAACTAGAAACATATCACACCATTTCTTCAATCCATTTAAACACTGTCATCTATCTATGCGTAGCAAAAATGCTCCTTCGAATGAAATACAAAGGGAAGAGATTAGCCACTAATTACAATCTAACGACACCATGCCTAAATAAACTATAACAAGTCTTACCTTGCTAAAACCTTCTGGTGCGCTTCTTGCTAGTTCATAGGCAAACTTTACTTCGCGTATGCTAACAGTGGAATTCGCGCAGACGAATGCAAAAAAAGGGGGCAAAATTGAGCATACTATATATTTTTTCATAAACAATGGTTTGGCTATTTTTCAAAATTTTACAGTATTTTATGATATATATTTGGCTAAAGTTATTATTATCATTACATTTATATGTATTTGGACTTGGTGAAACTTTTGAATTTAGTATTCCTTTAAACTTTCACTTGGCTATTTTTTCTCTGAAAAAAGCAAAAAAATGTAAATTCTATAGCTTCAGACATATTATACTAAAATTATAAATAATAATCAACAATCAAGGAACATAACTTATAACATCCATAGTCTGATCTACATTCAATGTAGCGACACCCTTCTAGATATGGTGATATCCTTGAAGGAGGAGTCTATGCAACCAACTCTGGCATCTAAATGGATATTGGCCATCACTTACACTTCCTTTTTAAAGATGTATCTCTGCTATATGCAATAGAAATTCATAGTTTGAAAACCACACATTATGGTAGGTGGACATGCGCAAAAATATTTAATAAAAATTTATTTTTGTTTGGCTATTAATATAAAGAAAGGCTAACCTTTTTCTTTTTAAGAAAGGGCGAAAATTGTTTAGCTAATCCTAAAAAAATAATGGAGTACTTGTTTTTAACTATGGCTATTTTTTATCTTTTTAAAAGAAACCTCCCTTCATAAAATTCGCCGCAAAAATTGCCTAGATCCCCCAAAAAATCGCCATTTGGCTATTAATAGCCACTAATTTTTTCCATGGGGCAGCTTTTAGTACACGAAATACATGCATAGGTGAAGGTTTTTTTTTTTTTTTTTTACGTTAAACTTTGTATTTTGCATATGCTGCGCCTTGTTTTATATTGTTTTGCATACCCAAAGAAAGTTTCGTATTTGCATTTTAGTGTGCTTTGCGTACACAAAAAAGAAAAAAAGTATACGCATTCTTTTTCCCTTCTTTTGCGTACACGAAACACACTAAAACACGTACTTGAAACTTCATTCGTATACACAAAACAATGTAAAACAAGGCGCTTTTTTTTTCTTGGCATACACGAAATAAATTATTTAGCGTACGCAAAAAAGACTTCGTGTACATGTCTTAGTTCTTTTCGCGCATGCGAACTTATTTCGACGACGTTTTCTTTTTTTTTGACATATTATACTTCAAAATAGTGTCATATCATACAAATCGTACGTATTAAGTATTTAATGCATGAAATATTGAACCTATTTCTGCTTTGAATTCTAATATCAGGAGCAACGACAGGAGACATAGAAGAACTTGGCACATTTGCGCTATTATATTTTAAGGGTACACCTATACCTTCCTAGATCAAAATCTCCATTAGAGATTTCCTGGGATCAGGTAAGGGCCCAAACTCGATGCCAGCATGGAAAACATCGAGCCAATACCTAATCCCCCATGTACAAAATTTTTTAATCCAGACCTAGAACTGTGTTCCATGTGTCGACCATTTGCAGGTTCGACAAGATCCGAACCTTTTTGAGTTTCAGGTTTGGTGGGTTGGGGGCAATAATTGCAACTCCATCCCGCCCCGATTTACCGCCGAATATTTGTATTTTTCCCCTTGTATAAAAGCTGTGTCTTCCTCTCTCGCGCTTTCTCTTAGCACATTCGCATCTCGCCCAAGCTCTGCGCCCAGGTATTCTTCATAAGCACTGCGATCATTTATCATTTGATGTTTTTCTAACCTCTTCTCCTTTTTTTTTGTTTCAGATAGCGATCAGTTCAATAACAATTGAAAACGATTGGGGATGTTTCAATGTCTTCATTAGTAACTTCATTACCATCCAGCCTGCTGCTCGGGCGGGTCAAGCGAAGTAGAAGGAATGATGTTTCCGCGCATTGGAGGGCTATGGTCGTCGGCTTTGAATTTAAAAAAGAAATCTATGTCCAAGTTAAACATGTATACACACCATCGGATATGGCAAAAGAGAAGATTAGATCTCGTCGAACTTTTCCTGAGCTGTAGGCAAATTATGGGGACATTTACTGTTTTCCCTTTCTTCACTGTAATTCTTAGTTCTCTAATTTCTATTTCTTTTCTGCTATCAGGGCTTTGTATTTCCGATGTGCAGGACTTGGAGCCATCAAGCTCCATAACGAGCGTGTTCCATTCCTTTCATTACGATATCGGTTCTCTCCTATTTGAAGGTCAGACAGCGGTGCAGCTCAGAAAGAATGGGGTGTGGTTTTGGCGCTATGAATACTGTTCCCGGAAGAGCAAGATTGTCGAACTACCTTTGCCCCTCGCTCTCAGCTTTACTCTCACCCTTTGGATAATACGGCAATTTTGTTGGAGAAAACGAAGCTGACCCAAGAAATATCGACTGCATTGAGAGAAAAGGGTGGAGTTTGTGGGCGTGTTAAGGTAAATGTAGCTATAAATATCTTCATTGCATCATTTAAGGATCCTGAGGCTGTGAAGAAGACTTCCAGGATGTATACAGTGAATGCTTCTGAGCTATTTTTGGACAAGATTTTCCGTGAAGGTTGGTTCAGTAGATTGCACGAGTTTGTCGAGAATGTCGAATGCAGAATAAAGAAGGAGAGCACACGAATTAGGTATTGCATTAAAAAACAAACTCTGTATCACATTCAAATACAGAAGATGGAGGCGAGTCAAGGAAGGAACTAGGTGAATTTGGATTCCTGTGGAACAAGATGATGCAGATGGGACGTATTCTGAGGTCATAGATATCAGCATTATGAAGGATGGTCAGTCATACAAGACCCTTAGAGTTGAAGCTGAGTGGACCTTATTTGATGTTAGAAGAATGTTGGAGGCAGAATGTGATATGAATGTTTTTTATTTTTTATTAAATGCTGTAAAAGTTGGAAAAAGATGAGATCTACATAAGAGAAAAGATTGTTTACCACCAATACTTCTATCTATATTTGATAATATATAAAAGACACTTGGGTATATTGGGTTCAAATCCCTTAGTATCTTGAACGTCATTAAGGTCTGATTTTCACGGCGTCGCCACGGTGCGAATAAGTGTAGTTCAAAAAAAAAAAAGAGTTGCTTTCGCACCATAGTCACGGTACGAATCCATGTAGAACATAAAATATGAAAGTGCAGTTTTCGCATCGTATCCATGGTGCGAATGAGTGTCTAGCATAAAATACGAAAGTGCTGTTTCACATCCTGATTACAGTGCGAAATTGTGTATGTCAAAGAATAAGAAACTGCTATTTTCGCACTGTGACCACAGTGAAAAAATGTGTATTACAAAATATGAGTGGCATATTCGCATCGTGGCCATGGTGTGAATATTACTTGTCGCGACAGTTATAAATGTTCTTCGCTCTCGCATATCTAGCCGCTACTAAGACGCACGACTCCAAACTATCACAAACTGAGGCGCTGCACAACTAGAATGGCAAAGAGAAGAGCAGATAAGACTTGGGAGTTGTTCAACATATGGTATGATACTATAATTGAAAAAAAAAGTGCTTTTCATTAGAAGCATCCAGAAGAGTTTCAAAAGGAGATAGAAGAGCCAGTTGATGCAACTACTGTTTACAATAACTTTTGGTGACAATAGACTTCATGGCAGAGTGTAACAGGTCTAAAGATGCATACGGGAGCATTGTTGATAGCTTCATGGCTAGAGCTGGATCTGATGTGATTCCGTGTCCTGTAACTGGTTGCCTTCCATGAGCATGCAGGCTTTGCTTAAGATGTTTCCGAAGACAGATCAAGACAAGATTAGAAGATCTTTGAAGAGGCTACCTGCAGAAATGTGCAGGCAAGAAGGCAAAGAAAGTTTTTATGGCCTAGATATCATGTTAAGCATATACATGATTTACAGTAAGACAAACTAAGTTGCAGAGTCTTCTTCAAGTATGTAGGTCACTTAAATAGAACGTCTTACCTCGCCAGTAGAGGAGCAGATAGATCCCGAGGAGGAGCAAATAGATCCTAAGGAAGACAATGAGGAGGTATTGGAAGAGGAGTTGAATGAGAATAAACTGTCTACTTGGGAGTTATCAGAAGCATATCCCATCCATATAGGTGGGAAACAATACTTATTGCTGCCTAATATAGCTCAAGTGACCGGCATGAGAGAGGATGAGATACTAGGACAGGTATATGCCCATGTTGTAGGCCTTGGCGAACTTATATACTTCCAGTCAGATGTTCCCAGACAAATGATGGAGGCTGTTACTTATGAGGGATCATCAATCCCTCCAGAGGATGCATTTGACATAGCCCTGTAGCAAGTTGAAGCTGGGTATGAGGCAGCTCTTCAAACACCGCTTTTAAGTTCATAGAACTTGAGTTGTCGACTCGATAATCACGCCATCAGTTCTCGAAAAAGAGGTATTTATCTGGTTTTAGTTTTATTTCCATACTTGGATTCTGATGTTGCTTATGTGTATAGGAGTTGTTTATTGATGACTTCTGTGCAAGGCAGAAAGAGTCACCCTAGGTCGGGATGCTAGTATGGCACATTATATGGGCTACCTTCACAAAGGGGATGTAGTTGTGTTTCACAACAAATATAGTCCATCTGGAGCAGAAGAGGTTTTAAAGCTTAAAGCTCTATCCATGGCTGGCAACCATGTTCCCTTGGCCACGAACTATGATAGAGTTGTAGCAGTAGATAGAGATATAACTATGTACGTGTTTAGAGGCTTCAAGATGTACTCTGTCTTTGCAAATAATGCAGTACTAGGTTTGAGTGGAGCAGACAAGGAAACACTTCGTTTGGCCATTGCTAAAAAGGACCCTGTCATGTGGTGTCTATTAGATGCAATTGGAGCTGGAGCAAAGGAAGAAGACATAGAAGCATTCGAGTCGAGCATTTTAGGCCCAGATGGCAAGAAAAGGGAATGTACTTGAGATTTTGTGTCAATAAAAGCTTTTGTTCAAATATTTAAATATGACATGTATAAATTTTATTTAAATTATACTCTGTCACTGTTGGCAAGTCTATGTTATGAAAATATATCTTCGATATGTGGATTTATATCTTGGTCACTTGTTATTTTAATCATTGCTTATCTATTTCTGGAGCGTAGCCACGGTGCGAAAATACCCTATCTACAGATTATGAAGTGGCCTTTTTTGCACCGTGAAGACGGTGCACAGAAATGCATTTTCTGACCACCGTGACCACGGTGCGAAAACACCCTGTCCACATTTTTTGGAAAGGCCTTTTTTCGCACCGTGGCTACTATAAACTTTATATATTTGCGGGTTTATGGGATTGGGTCAGACCATACTAGTCATTTTATTTTCTTCTCCTCTGTAGGAATCACTCATGTCCATGAAAGGCACTAACACTGATACTGCACAAAATGAGGCACTTGCCAAGCGCCAGAACGTTGGTGATATCAGTAGTGACAGCGCCAGAGGTACTAATTCAAGTCAAGTGCCTGTTGCAGTTCTTGCCAGTACCACAGAGACTAGGGCTGAAGATGACATTGTCCTTCCAGTTGAGTTCCAGGATAAGTTGGGAAGCATTGTCCACACCATTAGCAACAGTGTAGACGAATACTTTGTGAACCTGACCATATTTCCTACAAGGGTGTCATTGTTGTCGTCTGATAATGTCGTGGCAGATGGGGCCTTCAAGAAGACTACAGTCTGCCACAACATCCCGGTTCCACCTGACTGCCGTGGATACAGCTGTAGACCAACTTGCGGTCTGCCCTACCCCACTTCTGGTGCTAAGACAGTAGAAGAAACTGTCGAGAGCAACGTCATGTGGCCGAGACTGATGATGTCGATGATCGGAGTGGAGAGCAGACCGTTCCAGTTCATCGGTAATGAGATGGATTACATGCTTGGAAATCCACATAATCCCTACAAGAAGTATCAATTGATGTTAGGAACGCAGCCGGGGGCGATGGTGGGGCAGGGTCCGCTCTAGTTCCAGATTAATACAAATATGCTCGAGGGGCCAGGTGATCAGGCTATGCTGCAATGGAATCAGTGTATGCTAGTTCCTCAGCTTGGTCAGGTATCGGCATTCAAGAGGTTAACCATACCTATCTGTCTCTTCCCATTGTTAAGAAATCAAGAGGATGCTTTTGTATTTGATAAATTGAAGGGCACCCAGAATAATAGTGGAAGTGGAGAGAGGAATCCTCGGGTGGGCAAGATGATCAGGAGCATGACAAGGGTGATCAAGAGCAGGGTGTTCAGGAACATGGCAAGGGGGACCAGGCACATGAGCAGGGTGATCAGGAGGATGGGCATGGGGATCAACATGGAGGGGGCAATGTTATAGATATTGCCAGTTCCAGTAGAAAAATTTCTCGCCGAAAACTGAAGAGCACTCCCAAGAAGTCCGTCCAGGAGAGGCCTCATAGGCAAATTCCTAGTTGGAGACAAGCAGAAAGAGATGCAGCCAAGGAGATGGACAAGCATGGGAATCGCAGGAAGCAGAAGGAAGGAGAGCCCAATGTTAGATATGGGGGTCCGGAGAAGTTAAAGGGTGCTGCTCCTGACATGCAAGCTTTACGAGAGATCAGGTATTGGCAGGCACGCACTCAGCCTCTGATTCCAAAGCTTGCCTTTGCTAGATTGGTGAAGTACGAGATGGCTGCCATCTACAAGAGGAGAAAGGAAGGAAAAAAGAGGAGGAGGGAGAAAACCCCAGATTATGTTCCACTGGTGGAGGACGAGGTAACCAAAATCCAAGTAGAGGCCTTGGATATTTTTACAGGAGACAACCGAGGCACATCTAGTTGGCCTCTTCGAGGACAGTGTCAAATGTTGAGTGCACAGGGGGCGGGTCACTGTGCAAGAGAGGGATATGAAATTAGCTAGATACTTCTGAGGATGCCTCCATAACATGGAATTCTGGTAAGGGACTCGCAAGAGACACAAAACTGGCCGATAAGCTTGTCATTCATCACAGCAGCAGTATACAATGTTTGAATAATAGAGATGGGGAGCTTACCATAGGAACAATATCGAACTACCCCGTCAAGAAGAAAATGTGCACAGGCAGTATAGAAGGGTAATGGCGACAACTTCTCAGGGTAATGGCGCCCTTCCGGGTTTTCGAGGAAAACTCTAATGAGAGCCAACAACCTTGAATGGTTGCCTGGAGAATCGAAGGAAGTGGGTTGATGGGGTATGCAAGATGGAATGAACCCTGCAAGACGGCATAACACCTGCAAGAAAAACAGAGAATGCAGAGAAAGCACCCATGAATGGTTAAGGAGAACAAAAACATGCATGGCAGTGATGCAGCAAGCTGCGCAACAACAAGCACCTAAAATCGATGTGAGCGATGAGGACATATGAGAAAACAACAATACATGGCAAAAGGAGAAGATAGCATCACCCGTAGGGTGGAGAAAAAGCGTCACCCAACGGGTGGAAGAATGAACATGCTAAAAAAAAATGTGCGTCACCCTCAAGGTGAAAATAAATAGCATCACCCACAAGTGGAGAATAATGCGATACGATGCCGATGAAAAAAAATATATTATAGCAACACCCGAGGGTGGATAATAATATAAGAGTGCATGAACAAAAAACACGTGAAAACAAGAGACAAGTGCCCCCAGCAAATCAGGGCGAGAAAAGAGAGAAGCAATGGGAATGAAAGAAGTACTGCTGTGAGAAGACGTCGATAACTGATCTCGAATGTGGAGTGCACTTATATAATGGCTCGTCCCTGCCCCAAATGGCGATCCGAGGGCTTGGATCGATGCAATTCTGGTAAGGGACTCGCAAGAGACACAAAACCGACCGACTACCAGAGAACTTCCTTAGCTATAAGCCCAGCCGCCGAGAAACCTCCAAGTGTTGAGTCGGGTCGCGAAGCACGTAGCGAGAGTGGGAGGAAGAGAAGCGCCAAGGACCGTGGGCGCGAGCAGCATCATGTGGGACTTCCCGAGCCGCAGCTGCCAAGGCTCAACCGCAGAATGTGTACCATATTGGGATGGATCCAAGCTGATACCGAGAAGACAACTCCTCCACCATAAGCGGGTTGTCGGATAGGATAAGGGGGGGCGCAAAGAGAAGGGAGAGGCATGAAAAAGAGAGCCGTCTGAAGGAGGATCGAGGAGATGATAAGTACCCATAAAAATCAGACCTGGAGAATAGTCACAAGACATGCAAGCGACGACAGACAAGCTAAAGTAATTGTATGACCGCGGGCAAGTTGCTTTTGTTTGGAATGGCAGATAAGAATATCAATATGGGACAAGGAAAAGGAGAGATTATGCCCGCTTAAATGCGAGGGGCCCTGAGATGCACGTAAAAGTCAGCAAAGGAAAGCATGATATGGGCAAAGGAAAGAGGGGAATGGGGCTGTGGGATACGTGAAATGGAGAACAACAGAAGCATCTTGAGGAAGAAGAAGGGAAGCAAGGTGCCCGAGAGGGGGGTGGGGAGGGGCGATGAGAGGTAGATTGACGAGCTAAGGGACGGTAAAGGTAATACAGCAGGGGACGGAAGGTTGAAAATTTGATGAAAAAAAGGATATTGCGGTTGAGGCCGAAGTAGTCGACGAGGAAGACATGTCAGGGTGATGGAGAGAGGCAAAAAGGGCCGCAACGACGAAGGGGAAAGCAGGGAGATATGAAACAGAATGTCGACGACACCAAGCAACAAAGCGGCGGAACATAGCTATGTAAGCCGTGAGGGTGGATCGGGCACGGGCGGAAAACACCAAAGGTAAAGTGGAGAGGAACAAGGAGACCTCCTGGAGAGTAAGCAAGCGAGAGGTAGCTGCCACAAGACAACGTAAAACCACACGAAAAACGTAAAGAGTCACATGACGTCGACATCCCATAAGTGGAGACGATATATGGGGCAATAAAGCCAAAGAAAATGCATCAAAAAACATAAAATCCTTAATAAAGGATGCCTATGCCGATCCCCTCCAGAGAAGGGGCCACCATGGTGCAGAGGGCCAGTGTAGAACCACTAAAGTAATATGAGCATGACACGCGGCCGCATGGTGTAAAACGCGGGGAACTAAGGATGGTAGAGGAAAACAAAAATTGTTAAAGATGTGCCAATCATAGGTGTGCGGATATGCAAACCGAGTATTATAAACTGGGAGCTTGTGGTTAAGAGGGGAGGCGAAACGATCAACATGATGTGGGCCTCACAAGGAATCAATATAGTGAAAACACCAAGGTGCGAGGGCAAACTCATCTGATTGAGGAAGGCAAGAAAGATAATCGACCCATTCATATTGGGAGCGAGGAATCCAAATAGGCTCTAAGGAAATAGAAAAGTGAAAACAAAGGAGGAAAACCTCCAGGGTGAGAAAATGGATATCTAGTACGGCCGATGGACATCGGGGTGGGGAAATGGGGCGAAAGCTCAGAGAAGAGGCGATGGATTCCCATAACACAATTTCTAGCCGGGCTAAAGAGGATAAAGAAATAGGGGTATCCCAGTGGAAGGGTTGAATAAGGCGATAGGAAAAGAAAGTTAAAGCAGAGACCGGGGAACAAAAAACGATGCAAAGGGACCAGAGAAAACCCAAGAATTTGGCGAGATGACATGATATATAATGTGAGGAGGAGAGAAGCAAAGACGATAGTTGAAAAAACTTGGCTAATTTCTTGGAAGATACGCAAATAACCATGGCAGAAGCATCAAGGAGAAACCCAAGGAAAATGGTGCGGTGAGACAAACGGAGGCGACATTTAGGCCAAACAATGAGAAATCCAGCAGATTGCAAATCATAAATGATGCGATGCTGAAGAGAACTAGGATCATGCTGAGTGTTAAAAAAGAAATCATCCATATAAGGTGTGCAGCGAATACCGGAAGCTCGCTAATGCCGGACCAACGGGCGCATTAATTTGGTAAAGACAAAGGGAGCAGAGGCAAGGCCAAAAGGCAGCATAGTAAAGACAAAAAATTGGTGGTCAAACTGAAATTTCAGAAAAGTGTGACGAGGAGACCAGATGGGAACATGATGGTAACCGGATTTCAAATCCACAGTAAAAAGAAAATCATGTAGTTGAAGAACAGCCAAAGCATCGGACAAAGATTCATAACGAAAAGAAGGAACAGATAAAAAAGAGTTAAGATAGCGTAAATCCAAAATCAAGCGGAACTTGTGGTCTCCTTGGGCACAACGCCTAGGGGTGAGCAGGAAAAAAGATGTGACGGAACTTGCATGAGAGCATCAGAACTTAGGAGATCACGAATGGCAGAACGAGCAAAAGAAATGTGTGACGAGAGAGAAGAAAGATTCGGGCGAATAAAGGGTTGAGGTGGAGGTCTATGAGCCCAAGAGAGAGCATAGCCATGTTGGATCCAAGACAAGACGACGGAATTTGTAGAGATAGAGCACTAGAAAGGCAAAGACAAGACAGGATCAAGAACAACAGGATCAAAGGGGAGATGGGGTAAAGGAGAGGTAAAAACTTGACAATTTGTAAGAAAAGGCAGGTCATAAAAAACAATATCCTTTATTGATAACCAGAATGAAATACAACACATAGTGAGGAACTGACAAAAACCAGATTAGCTTAAAAAGACCAAGGCGTATAACGGTGAGGGGGAAGGGGCGGATGGTTTGTCCCGTGGGAGGGGAGCCATCAATGGTGTTGGGTTGAGAGGAATTGAGTGAGAAAATGGTGGGGAAAAGGGAGGAACTGCATTATGGAAGGATCGCTTGAAAAAGCGGTTTTTCCAGCGATGGCTTAAAACGACCACAAATAGTGCCGCAAAATAAAGGAGGGGGTTAGAGGGTGAAGAAGCGGAAGAAGAAAAAGTGGCGGGGCGAAGGTAAGGAGAAAGTGTACCGCGGGAGGCATTTCTCTTGGGCGGATTTCTTGGCTGTTGAAGGTGTTTGGATTCGTCAGAGGAAAAATTCAAACAGGGGGACTCACTAAATTGCAAAGGCGATGTTGTATCAATGTTGGTCAGCAATAAGGACAAATTTCAGTTCTTGGTCCGCCAATCGCTTACCTTTTCCACCATCTCGGCAAAGACATCGTGCGAATGACGACCCCAACATAGCTAGGCGTCCGAATCCAATGAAACCGGTGTTCATAACCGGCAAACTTCATAATGCCGCGATGGAGTCGCTTACCAAAAAATGGGTAGGTCAGCGCTCGCCTCGAATATCCCTTGAAGGACTGAACTAACAATTGTTGGGTCAACGATGTCTGGAGTGCTTGGAGTGTGGCTCGCTGCTGTTGAAGCTCATGCAATAATTGAGTATAATCAGGAGGAACGGAAGCAGAAGGAATGGGCATTGTAGAGGCGGAAGATGCATGTGGCAGAGAAGAGAAAAGAGGAGCCATCTGAGTGGGAAAAGAAGGAGAGATGGCACTCGCTAGAGAAAAGGAGAAAGAAGCAGCAAAGGCTGGAGGGGACCAAAAAAAAAATGGAAGATGCGGAAGAGGGGGAGGTGGTGGGAGAAAGTGAAGTTGGATCCACAGAGTCCGGCGCAGGCGAAAGGGAAGCTTCGCGTTGACGACGAGAACCAGCGGCGCGAGCGAGCCCTGGGGGAGAAAGTGAACTCGATGTATGAGAGGTTAGAGTGCCCGCTATGGATGGTATCAGTTCAATGACTTGACAAAAAACGAAATACATTAGAAAATAAAAAACAATGGAAAAGGGGGTGTGCCGCCTCGAAACGGAAAAGAGGGGTTGCCCCGACAAAAGGCAAGTCAATCCCATGCGATGACGAGTCCAAGAATGTGCAAAGGTCATCCAACGAGGACGATAACAATAAAAGAAAAATGCAAAGTAACTCTCATGTGAAAAATGAAATAACAATAAAATAATTGGGAGAAGCCACAATAATGAGAATGCTAGAAAAACGCGTATGGGGGAGGCCAACAAGAATTAACGAAGATGCAAAATCCAGAACCTAAAGATGAGGAAACCAAATTGTCAACGACGATGCAAGAATGCGTAAAAGTAGTGTGAATTTAAATGCAAGGGTGAATGATACATGGGAAGAGAGACACACCCGCAAAAAACCATGCGATGGACAATAGGTAACAACACAACCTATAGGTAATGCCATATACTAGAAAAACAACAACACATAGGTAAGAACATATAGAAACCCTCATATGGGTAACAACATACCAAAGAAAAGGAAAACCAACGTATAGGCAATAACATTAAAAGAAAAAAGTCAAACCATTTTAGTTCATAGTATTCATAAACGTTAAAAGACAAAAGTTCAAACCCTCATATGGGTACAACATACCAAAGAAAAGAAAACCAACATATAGGCAACAAAATCAAACCATTTTAGTTCATATTATTCATAAACGTTGAAAGACAAAAATCAAACCATTTTATTTCATATTATTCATAAGACGACGCCAAATACTGTGATGAGGCACAGAGCGTAACCCCCAAATGAAGGTCTAGGACAATCATGCTATCAAACCCCAAGAAATTGCCGGATAAGTGGGAAGAAATTGCGCAGGATATTCAGTCAAGATAAGGAAAAACTCGCGCAATTGAACGGGGCGTAAGGACGAGAACCCCCATTGCAGAATGACGTCCCCCAAGAATCGAGCCCGGGGAGGATCGAGGAGCTTATAGGAGCGGAACACCCGACAGACGGCAGGAGAAAAAGATGCGTAAAGATAAAGTGCCCAGAAGAATTTAGCAGGCCAATTAATGTAACGACGGTCTAGTTGCAACGGATTGCGAGGAGATGGGTGCAGAGCGTCCAAATGATGTGTGTAGAGATGGTGCGTCGACATCGCAATCTCCAGAGGTGCAAAGGGCGGAGGAAAAAAAACCAACAGAAAAGAGATCTGCACAGCACAGAGGGCAACTGAATGGCATACTGACACGCAAAAAAGATAAACCAAGAAGGATGGACGAGACGGTAGCACAAAAAACCCTTTATAAAAGGGAACTGTGGTATGAAGACCGGCCAAAGAGCAGAGGACAGAAGGAGAGGGAGGACGAGCTGAAAAGGGGCATGCACAAGATTGAAAGGAGGCCGATAGCGGATAGGGACCTCCAAAGACAGAAGGAGGCCAAAATTAAACAAAAGAAAGAACGGTGGAAATCGACCCAGCAGATCCAACAACTGGAATCACAGACTGACTAGAGGAAGAGAGAGATGGCCGTCAGATTGGCTGGTGGAGGTCGCTCATAGCAGAAGGGATGAGAGCAATCCAAGTTGGAAGCCGGGCGTCCGAAGTCTGAAGGCAGAAGTCGGAAGTCGGAAAGCGGAACTGGAACACTGGCATGAAGAAGAACAGAGAAGCACAGGTCGGAAGCGCAAAAAAGAAGCCTTGGGTGCCAGGCAAAGGTACCATTAAGAAAAACAGAATTCCAAATGCCAAAGAGCCTGGATAGCAGATAATAGAGCGCTCAGGTCGCAATGGGTTGCTAGATCGACAAACAAAGGCAGGGATGAGGAAAAACAGAGCAAGAGGGGAAAGGAGCTATGGGATCGAGACTGAGAGCCAGAGTATAACTAAGAGGCATTCCTGCCGATAGATGCTGGATTGAACCCCATGCTGCCCATAGCAGAAGCTGACTGGTCTGAATACAGAAGCCGAGTAACAAAAGAGCGATGAAACAGGAACCAGCTATTAGGATCAATGAGAAGGGAAAAAAAATAAGAAAACCACAGAGGATCTAACATAGATCAAATACAAGAAAATGAAAGCCGAAACCCATCTGCAAGGGACACAGTGGAGAGATCATAAGAAAGGAATTGAAAAATTCCAAACACAAACACTAAGATCAGGAGAAAACGTAAAAAAATCAGTCCCAACACAGGCAATGCCACTGAAACCACGCGGAACCTCAAAACAACTCCACAAAAATCAATTCACAGGAACAGGTCACCCCATTGTCATAGAGATTAAGCTAATAGAAACTAAGAGAATGGAAAACTATCAAACCATAACTCCATAATGCGAAATTATCAAATCATAATTCAAATCGCCGTGACTCCTAACATGTAGGATGGCCTAGCAAGCATCGATACTGCATGCTGGTGCTAAAGAAAAATAAATCCATGCGAGCACAAAGAGAGCAATAGAACAAGAAAAACTGTCAGAATAAGGGTGAGAACCCCTAAACGTAAAGATCACAAAGGGAAAAAGGCGTATTTTCTAAAGAACTATGAGGAAACTCGCCATGAAGGTGCCGGTAGCAACGATATGGAGAAGGAATCCGGCAGAGAAGCTAGAGAAGAAATCCGTTGGACGAAGAGCCATTGAAGCAATGGGAATGAAAGAAGTGCTGCTGTGAGAAGACGTCGATAACTGGTCTCGAATATGGAGTGCACTTATATAATGGCTCGTCCCTGCCCATAATGGCGATCCAAGGGCTCGGATCGATGCAATTATATGAGTTTTTTATATCACTGTCTCGAATAGGTTTTAGCTTTTAAGGTTTCTCATCGTAATATATATAGTCGTCTTGTAGGGTTGGGCTCTTTTAACATTATTGGATTGGCTAAAGTGGAACATCGCCAAAGTGCGAGAATTGTTCCTATGGGGGTGAACATTTCGCACCGTGGCCACGGTGCGAAAACAAAGGTTGCACATTTTGTGGGGGTGTCTATTTCGCACCGTGATTCCACACTTTATGGATAGTTTGTGGAATCACCTATTTTGCACCCTGTGTAGGGTGCGAAATTGACTGCTCCACAGATTATGGGAGCACATATTTTGCAATGTGTCTATGGTGCGAATTTGGCATTTGCACAATCGCGCATCCTCGCCACGGTGCGAAATTGGTTGTTCCACATATTTTGGAAGGGCCTATTTTTCATCGTGGTCACTATAGAACCATTGTAAAATATGAGTCGTGTGAATAACAAATATCCATGTTGCATACAAATAATATATGTATTACTTGATATTGGAAGTTACAACGCAGGTAAATATCTATTCCCTTGTTTGATCCTGGTCGACCTCCACTGTCTCAAATTCCCAGCTGCCCTTGAGTTGCACCATGCCTACTTCTTTTTATCCTGCCGAGCCTTCTTCCTAAGCACCTTATCCAAAGTCGTGGCATATTTTGCCTTTTCCTTCTTTTCAAGCTTACACATAATTCTTCTGTAAAACCATTGGCACATTTGTTGCAATGAGTTATCGCACCCACCTCGGTTGGGTAAATCTAAAAAAACATTCTTAGTCTGTTTATGTGACTTTTCCATTCCCTGCATATTCCATATACCCAAACATCCACACTCCTTTACGACTCATAGACCATGGCTTGAAGTATATGTATGTAAAAGTAACATTACATTCTCCCCATGCATCTTTAAATGACTTAGTGAAATCAACAACTGCTGTTTTGAACAGATCCAACTTATCACCTACCATTTTCTTCTCTGCCAATAAATTCACAAGAATGCCAAGATTTTGCCATGCCTTTGTCTTCTTAATCTTTGTCCTCCCACGCGCAGTCCGGTCACCTTCAGCTACCAGTAGGTCTTTGTAGCTCTCCCACGTTCCAGATGGCAAGCTTCCATCCTTACATAATTTAGTATTGCTTTCACTCCACCCATCGATGGCTTGCATAGTACCTTACCGCCCCTCTTAGGATCTTGAAGTATTTTATAATCAGTACTTTCTTTACATCTTTCATGCAACTTTCTCTGGCTGGTTGAGGGGACTTGTTCCAGGTAAAAAGAATACTCATGTAAACCATCTTGTCAACTATTCTTAAAAAGGCATGAAGAGTGCATATATGCACTCTTTTCAAAGGAATTTCAAGGACAGGGATCAATTCCTTATCTTCCTTATCTCGTGTTGGTTCAATATCAGGGGAGCACTCCAAAGTGATCTTTCCTTTTCTAATCTTATCTACCCTAGCATACAAACAATATGGGCATGCGAGGGTAGTCTTACCAGATCCATGCTTCATGTTGTACATGCACTTGATTGTCTTCAAATCAGCACCCAAACGCCATTCTACCTGATAATCTTCATAGCCAAAAACATTTAGTTGCTCTCCAACTCCATGAGCAGCAATCAAAATAGGAATAGGCGTCTACTAGAAGACCCATCGAAGAACACCATGATTTTCTTCAGGCACCTGAAAGATACCTATCCACCAAGTGTGATCCTCTGATTGAACAGAGAATTCGTTTTCATCGCTGATAATGCTCTGTTCATTAGTATCAAGGACACCCTTTCATATTTCTCACCTTTGATGAATTCCATCTCATTCAACTTTATACATATTTGCAGCTTCCCTGCATATTCTTCCAATTTCATGTCATAGAAACGAACTAATAACTAAAGCATCTTAGTGAGGTCCATCCAGCAATTATTTTTCTCATTCAGAATGAACAAATCATTTTCGGATCCACCCTTCTTCTTACTATTCCCAAGACAAATTGTGCCCAGGTGAACCGAAGTAGTAATTTGATACATCTCACCTAAATGCTCTTTCACCTGAAAATTACACCTTGATCTGCTCGCTCTGACCTCCCTGATCCTCGGGAGGATGGGTTTACTAAATACCCTGTTGCTTCATCCCATCCTGTAAACACCGGAAAAGAGCAAGGTAAGCCTGCCTACTCATACCAACATTATCACACAACTCTTGCATGCTCTCGGGACTTTGGTTATTTCCTAAGTCACTTAACACCGGATCAATTACGGCTTTCCTTAAGTGATTGGCCCCTGAAAGCTTCATCATTTCTATAACATCATATTTGTAACTAGTTTCTTCAACAGAGAAGCAATATTACACGGTTTTCTCTTCTTCTTCTGAGACATGCTTGGATCCAGGAGTTTTTTATGGTAGTGATCCTTCTTTTAGAGCCTCTTCCCCCAGGAGCAAGGATATTTACAACCTTCATATTCATTTTCCTCTCCCTAGGCCCTAGTGGAGTCATCTTCAATCTCTTCAATCTCTTTGAAAATTCTGGTTGTCTTCTGAAACCCTTTTCAATCCATGCTTTAGTTCTTTCACCTCCATAAGCAATTTTTGTTACTTCTTGTGGACAAGTAAATATTACGCTGATGAAGATAATTACAATCATTTAACACTTTCCAATGAGCTACATACAACTGATGATACATTGCTTGCAAATGCTGGTTAGAATTATCAGAAATCAGATTGTTACAATATCCAAGCAAGCTTTGCTGGCCTTTACAGGCAAAATGAATGCGCCCTGATGCTGAGCGAAAGTCAGGGGTTCTTTTGGTAATAGGATCAATAGAATATATTTCTCCTAACACCCAAATATCAATGTTCATTGCTCCTGACTTGCGTAGAGCATTGTCCTCCTTCCGATTGAACTTATTCTTGTAAGCAAATAATTCTTAGGCACCTCCAGTCAAAATTGTTCAACCTTTCTCTGTAAATTAAGAAAACAGTGAGGAAAAATGCAAAATCATCACCATTTCACGAAACATCTTACCTCTGCCATTGTTCTCTAAGATTCTTACTGCCGACAGTTCCAGCAACCAAATTGATGCTATTCTTTGCCAAAATCAAAGGGAAAACAAAGCTTTGCCTCGTATTTTGGTAAGGAATCGGATCAAATCAACTCTAAATATCGCCCCCAAAAGTTTGGCGTTCGATTTGAAGTTTCTTTACAAATCCCGCTTGAAGCTAGTCGCGCAAACCTGAAACTAGTCGTGAGATGAAAAACTACAATCTTTATAAGGATTGCATGCCTAACCTACCCAACCACCCGCCATAATTGAGTTTACTAGGTTTGGGGGAGCGCTTTTTTTTCAAGCCTGCAGCTTCGTTATTAGGATCGACATCAAATTTGGGAACAGCTTGGAGGGCCCTTAGCTGATCCCAGGAAACCTTTAATGCTTGCACTAGAAGGTGTGTTCTCACTGCACCAAACTAGCTTCCTAGGACTTCTTCATTATCGAGGACTTGAGAGTCAATTGAGAAGAAGAAACAGAAGATACTACTTTCGTCACCATCAAGGGGAAGATGGCCAAAAGTTATCAGACCAGATCTGGCTCTCTTCTACAAAAAGAAATCCACCAAAGAACACTGATGGAAATCCCTCTGCACGAGTTTTTCAACAAGCCCAAGCACACCAAAAAGCGAGCTTGAATGCAGAAGTTATGGCAGAAAATGTAAAACTGCCCTATCTGGCAGCCGATCAATCAAAGCGACTCCACCTTGAAATGTTCTTTGAAAAGCAAGGTTGTGATTGAAACTGGCCCCATGTTTCTCAAGTTTGACTTGAAATTGC
Organism: Isoetes taiwanensis; assembly: GCA_021234155.1. Lineage (NCBI taxonomy): Eukaryota > Viridiplantae > Streptophyta > Lycopodiopsida > Isoetales > Isoetaceae > Isoetes > Isoetes taiwanensis. The sequence continues at coordinate 2,566,442 of JAJEKV010000066.1, read as the reverse complement.
TCAATGGACCCCAGCTTGCCATCTTATTTCTTCAGCTAGCAATGCTTGCAAATGATCGAGCTAAGGGGGATCATCTTGCCGCAATCCCTCCCATGCCCATGCCATCTTCCTCTACACTTTCAGCTTCTGCCCCCAACACTTCTACACTGCCATTTGTCTTTGTTCTCAGCCTTTATCTTGTGCAATTGAAATAAATGTGGTTTTTGCCGCTCCTTCCCCTTTTAAAGAGACACATGATATTCTTTTTTATGATGGTGCTAGAGCTAAATTGCAGTTGATTTAATTCGAACGAAGAGCGACAACAAAGTGTTTAGGCAGAATGGACTAAAGTCAGCTTGAGAAAAGCTGCAACAAATAAATATGCTCACTATGCAAATCTGGCTGTCACTTCCACAAAAAATATACATGGGAGAATAGAGCAGATAGATAGATAGATAGATAGATAGATAGATAGATAGATAGATAGATAGATAGATAGATAGATAGATAGATAGATAGATAGATAGATAGATAGATAGATAGATAGATAGATAGATAGATAGATAGATAGATAGATAGATAGATAGATAGATAGATAGATAGATAGATAGATAGATAGTGGAGTTACACAACATATGGGGAGGATGGAGCACAGATGAGGGTCTCCTTAGTTAAGAATGGAAGTGCGCAATGAAAGGGTGGAACAAGGAGGAGGCTTTCCCTTACTTCTTTCTAAGACTGGTTGGGTAGATCTACGAGGAGTGTCTCATGGTGCTGATATAAATGGAAGTGGAACATATCAATTCAGTACTATGATTTTTTTGTCATGGAATGTTAGGGGAATTGTTTCTTCCCCAAGTGAAAGGAGCAGATTATCTCTGTATTTATCTAAATTTTCTATGGATTTTTTATTTATGAAGGAAGGAAGGCAGATTCAAGCTACAGTCAGTCAAACCGGTTTCTTCAGAGATGCCTTGATCAGTTCTTACAGCCAAAGCCCTCGAAAAATCTGTGAACATAATTCTCCTTTCTTTATCCCCTGTTTCCGGCCTGTTCTTGGCAAATTCGGCCCAAATCCGTGTCTTTTAGCTTACTTTTATGGTACTTGACTTAGAAAAGGTGGATTCGGGGGGTGTTTAGCCATGATTAGGCAGTTAAATCGAGACAAAAGGTCGGATCTTGGCATGATAAGAATTTAGGGTTCTTGAAGATTTTGAAAACAATATCCCACAGGCATTTTCAAGACAAGCAGCTTGGGTATATAAGGCCTGAAAAAACTTTTATTAATAAATTAAGCGCCCACGTGGGATTCGGCCCGTTGCCCCTCCACACGCCCGGGTGTACCATGTGGCAGGGGAGATTGGATGGGGGAGTGACTAGGCCAAAGGGGGGGATAGATAGGAAATTTTTTTACTATTTTTTCAAATTTGGCACGAACCTCAAGAACTTAAAAATGAAGGTCTAAAAGGGGTCTTTTTCAAAAATTCTTTTTTCCATAAGGAATCTTTTTTGATGCTCTACAAGATGGGATAATCTTTTTGCAAAAAAGGGCATTCGGATTTTTGGCTAAAAATAGAGGTCAGATGTGGCAAGTTGGTGGAGTGATTTGGCAAGTGGGTGGTGACATGGCATTATGGGATGATGAGGTGTCAAGTGAGGTGGCAAAATGAATTTTTTCTAGTCAAAACTTTTTATGAAGTGGAGATGATGTGGATGACATGTGTATGATGATGTGGAAGCACTAGATGATGATGTGGTACCACGTGGCACTAATGTACTTAATCATGGATCTTTTATGCAATATGTTGGATATTTTACTTCTGTGACGTTCCAGGGGAATATACGCTATAAATACGTATATTCCTGGACCCGTCACCATACAAGTCTACCTATGTAGCCTTGTATGCCTTAGAAAGTGGCAAGGGGTGCACATCTAAGTTAATTGTTTAACTTAGATAACCTTAGGATAAGGCCCATTTCCACATGGCCTTATCCTATTGGGGCAACCGCCACACGGCCTCACCCTAGTGGTGCCACGTGGCATCCCATGTGGACCCAACCTATATTAACATAAACCCTAACCCTAGGCCTCTTTTTCCAGCCCTAGCACCCGAGAGACTCATCTACGCGTCTCGAGACTCCGTTTCGAGCATCGCTCATCATAAACTAGCACGGGCAGCTGACCCAAAGAAGGTGTGCATGATCGTTGAGGGAGCAAGCTTTCGACCCACGTCAAGGAGCATGGAGACGCCAGGGATGGGAGGAAGCGCTTCTGGAGGAGGTAGGTTGAGTAGAGTTCGTGTTAGTTCATCTGGAAGTTAGCACTCCAGATGGGCTAGTATTTCGTGTCTTGAGGAGAGCCATCCTAGAGCCTTTGATGAACACCTTGAACCCTAATCAAGGAACCCTAACTATTAGTTAGATATGTATGTTTAGGTTAAGATGTTCATACGATATTGATCATGATGTGATGTATGTGATGTTGGTTGATCATGTTGATCCTCTTGTATTGGGAAGGGGGGTAGAGACCTAGGGCCATATGTAGTATGCTCCTAGTGTAGATCCCTTAGTTCCTATTAGTTGCGGCCTGTGCATAGGAACCCACCGGGCTATGGAAGCTATGGTGTGACTCAGCACTACACAACGGGGCTAGAGGCAAGATGGAGGGAGGATCCCTGCCGAGTTGGGGCTACGGGGGATCCCATAGTGGGCTAGGCTTATGGTCGGTCACTTCGTGTGGGCCGAGCATGGGTCCGACACCTCCTGGGGCGATGGTGTCGCCCTGCCTCTCAAGAGTTGCAAGTGTCAGCTTGGCTCTTGTTTTGGGGGTTCAGCCTGCACTAATCGTGTGTCGCCACGATTCTCTAGCACTTTGGGAGCCTCTAGATTCTCGGAAGGGGAGATGCAACCCTTCCTACCTCGACGGACCGTGGAGATGCAACCTCGAGTAGTCCCGATGGGTGATGCCATGGGATTGCGTGATCCGGAAGGTTAGAGTCATGCGAGAGCCCCGATAGCCCATCTACAAAGTATGCATGTGAGGGGCGGATGGAGTGGTCAACCCCAGCCATTGTCTTATGCCAGCCCGCCATTGTTATGACTTCGGCCTCACTTCTATCTTGAGGCTTATCCAACGATGACTTCCTTATGTGTCGGAGCCATGGGTAGGAGCTCTTATGTTATGGCATATGATTATGTTCTTGCACATATGGATATGTGGTTGAGCTACCCTTCGAGGTAGTTTGTTGTTTTGTATTGCTAGTTCTGACGATGTTTGTGCTTCCGCTGTGATAGGAGCCCATAGGGGAAGGGCACGCAAGACACCTTTGTGTCCCCTTCCCGCACTACGATCATCTCAGAGTGCGGGATAGACGGAGGGCCCGTGCGGTTGAAGGACCGGATGGGGGATTTCCTGCCGAGTGTACGGCCGGGAGCCGTATATTTAGCAGGGAGCGCCACAATGGTATCAGAGCGATGTTCTTGGTTGACCAGGAACTAGCACTGACCATAACCATGAAAGTAGTCTAACAGGCCTATAGGGGTATGACATTAAAATTTCTACCATCGAACCTCGAAAGGGGAAAAAGTTTTCTCCTAGGTAGTGGGTCCGAAAATAGGTTAAGTGTTAGGCAAAGAAATGAATGAGTCAAATTCACCTTCTAGTAAATTCGAAGTGAAAATTATGCATCTGCATCAAATTTCACCTAAAATGGGTCGAAGAATCATGCCAATCTGAGACCTGAGTGAAAAATGGCGCAAATCCATAATTAATACTTCAAACCATTAGGAAATTTGAAATTCTAAAGGTATAATACGAATTTAAGTATATGTATTAGAAAGTAAATATATTAATAATAAGGGTACATTGGGTATAATTAATAAGGGGGGCTAATAAGTAGGCCTATTAATGGTAGGGAATATTCCATGGACCCTCCTTTTTAAATATCCCTGACACCTCATTTTCCCTCCAACCTTTTCCTCCACCATCTCTCTTGCTCAGCCTTACGTCATCCATTTTCCACACCGTTAAGTATGGCTCGAACCAAGCAGACAGCTACGAAGTTTGAAGTGAGGCCTACGCTCTCGATGGCGGAGGCAGCAGCGGGTCGGCATACCAAGCAAGTCCCCGAGCACCTTCGACCTAAGCCGGGGGAAGGGACGTTCCCCTCCAGCAGCAGCAACGAAACCTTCCACATCTCTAAGAGGAGGCCGAAAGATAGCGCTTCTTAATCGGCGGGCACCCAGAGAATCGGGCGAACCCATCCACTTTGGGCCCCTCATCTGGACAATCGAGGCGGAGGAGGTGGAAGAGCAGGTAGAAGAGCAGGTGGAAGAGCAACCCCAGCACCAAACCCAGGAGGCGGGCCCTTCGGCACCAAAGAAGAAGGGTAAGGAGAAGGTGGCAGAGTGGCCAGAGGAAACGGAGGCAAGAAAGAAGAGGCGCATCTGAGCTGCCGAAGGAGCCACCGAACGAAGAAGAAACGACAGTTCTCGCGGGATCGCCGGATGGAAGAACCTCAACCCCGCAGGCCGCAGGAGGTGGAAGGGGTAGGAGGCAGCAGAGATGAGGAGGAAGAGGACGAAGTCGTTGGGGAGCCTTCAGACGCCAACGCACGCCCACCCTACCCGGTGGCCTGCCACCCAAAGTGGTCAAGAAGCGTAAGGTGGAAGGGCCATTCGCCTCGCGAGGACCGCTAATTCAAGCGTAGCTGGGTTTACTGTGAGTACCTGGCCGCCGGACGAGGTACAATGACCGGTATTGTAGGCGTAACGTGGAGCGTTACGTTAAAGGCGCCAGCGAAGAAAAATCAGCCGGCCGCCACCTCCACGCCCCGGTGCCGGTTAGGTCTATCATGGGCCTAACTCTCTAAGACGCCCGCTTCCCGAGATTAAGCACTTCCAAAGCAGCACTAATCTCCCCGACGTGAAGGCTCCTTTGAGCCGCCTGCGGGAAGTTATGCAGGAATTCGCCACCGACTATAGGGTGACATCGCTGACGACGAGTCCCCGGCAGTGGCAAAAAGCGAGCTGACCCGCCTTTTGAGGAGGGCAACTGGCGCGCAATCCACGCCAAGAGGGTGACCGTAATGCCCAAGGATCTCCACTTGGCGGAGGATCCGCAAGGAGTACCCCTTGAACCTCCTAATTTTGTAAAATTGTAATTAAAATTTTGGTGTAAACCCACTATCCTCATTAATATATAGCTCTTTCGTCTTGTAAAATTGATGTAAAAAGGTAGTTAGAAAAGTCAAAGTATACTAAAATTTTTTGTATCTAACTTGTAATAGTTCAATTGTCCTACCCCTAATTAGAAAAAAATTGATTTCTGAGCAAAATGGCTTAAACCGGGTGGGTCCGCCCAAACCCCTTCCGGACAGCCGAAGCCCCTTTCATGCTAACCCTCCTTTATTTCGCCTCAGGGTGTCCATTTTGCTCAGAAAAAGTTGCATGCTAGGCTAGAATTGATCAATTAGTCATGTTAGATTTTTTTCAACCTCAAAAATTGGCCAAATTTGCTTCAAAATTGAAAATCGGGTGGGTCCGCCCAAACCCCTTTTCCGACAGGTTTGAGGCCCTTTCGCGGCGAACCCTCCAGATTTGGCCCTTTTTGGCCTAATTTGACCAATTTTGACCCAACAAACTGCCATGTAGTGTCTCTTGCTTTGTTTTGCTTAGATTTGCACTTCATGATAGTTTATTTGAACACCCATAGCCATAGAACAGAAGTTTTCCCATCAAGAACCCTTGTGCACGGAACCCGAGGCACCCCTAGTCTATAAAAAGGGCCTTCATTTGTCATTTTCTCCCCATCAAAATGCTCTCAGCCCTTTTGGCGATTTTCCAGCTCCCTACTCATCTTCACAAGCCATTTTTCATAGCTATCTCTGCTCAATGGCACCATCAAGCTTTGTTAGATGGTACAATGAGGCCAATCACATCCGTGAATTCCCTGCTGAGCAAGCCTTCCATGTCTTTGATCATCTCTTTGATCTTCATGCCACCTTGACTAGGACTCCCTATTACACCGACATCATTTGCCAATATGACCAGCAGATACTACCCTGGGAAGTTAGTTTGCCAACTAGGGGAGGGAAATGGGTGGGTTTCTCTAGACTCTCTGACCCAAGCCATAGGTGGGGGATCTAAGACCAAGAATAAGGTGGGATAGAACCAGAAGCATGCCAGATTACATGACCTGTAAGCATCATAGGCACAGATACCTCTCAAACCAAGCAGCCTTAGCTTTGTTTCTCAAGCAAAGACAAGGCACCAACCAACCGGGAGCCGCCAATTCAGCCCTTAGATCTAGCACCTCTCGACACCGGGGGAGCGATCAAAGATCCATGAGATCGACTCTACCGAAAGTAATGAAGTACTATGGCGCGACCAGAACACCCATGCCGCAGCATCGAAAGGTGATTACGAAAGCAAGGGGAGGAGAACCCAAGTTGGGAAATGAGAGAGGCAGCAAGGATGGAGAGGTGAATAGCTAGGCGTGAAGGCACACTAAGGCGAGATTTCGAACCACCACTTGGCATCACAAGCTGCGCCACCGCGATCATCGATGGCGAGGAGTACATCTTGGCTAACGCATATCCTCAACCTTCCCATTGCCAAGAAGAAGGTCCCGAATCGATTTAAGCTCCTAGGCTTAATTGCGCGTAAGAACAAGGCGGGGACTTCATCGATTACTCCTACTAAGAATTTCCAAGGGAGATAGCTGAGCCACTCCTACTGAGACGATGTCGGATATACAAGCTTATCGGCAGATAAGGCGATGTATCAACAACAGAACCCATCATCCCTAAGAGGAGTTCCAGCAGATACAAAGCAGCATTGTACAAGCCAGAAGGAGTCCAAGCTCTAGCCGACCAAATCCCTGTGAGTTCGCGGAGGCACACGCCAACATCAACTTGAGAACGCCACCACAATGTGGAGGGACCACGAAGACCTCAGAAAGCAATAGACATCTATGGGGAAGCAAAACGGCGTAAGAGCCACGTGGTCCAACATCACGTAAAAGGCAAAGGCGCCGATACTATCTTCTAACTCTTAGCCAAGGGCGCATGATAGTATTCCACGGAGTTTAGCCCAAGAGAAGAAGAGTCTCAAGTGCTCCTCATAGCCCCTCTCTCCCTTGGGCAGCCGCCTTACGCTGCATCTGACCTTCACCGGATCGACCATGTCATACTTTTTCAAGAGATCAAGAGTTTTCAATCGCCGACCGGGCTGTGGGCCACCTCATGGATGCACATTTCGGTGAGTGGCAGCAACGGGCACCCGAACTCCCAAAGATCTTTATGGCTAGAGCACTTGAAGGAGGATCACCCTAAGGATCTTGCGTAATGCCCAAAAGTGCTACATCTCAAGAACATCAAGAACTTCTTCAAGAACATGAAGGCCATCGATGATGGAAAAAATTTGCTTTGTCCTCAATTAAATTGTATTGAATAATCTCTTTTAGATATTATCATGTATTTCATGAAATGTATTTCTATATACTAATTAATGTCTTACCATGATCTTGACTTGTAAATTGGAATTTTCACATAATTTCTTTTGTACCTAACAACAATCCAATTGTAAACAAGAATGATTAGTGTGTAACTTAAATAACAAGCATTGATGATTAATCCTTGCAGCAAAGAAACACCGGCCGCCTTCTCAAGGCCGGGGCCGACATCACCAAGGGCACCTTAAAACCTATTTGGACGGATCAAGATGACAACAACGAGGAAATGACGCCGAAGCAATCAATGCAAGGCTTCGTCCCGATGAGGACTCCTCGGATGCATCACCGATCCATCACCACCCCATTGATGAATGCCTAAGAATATGCACTCAGACCACCACCTCCCCACCGCTACCCCTCAGCAAGGCATCGAGGAAGGGGCCACATCCTGGAGGGCAGGACAATCAGGGGAAATGTCGAGAGACAGGAAGAGGAAAAGGAGAAATGTATGGAGTCCAACACCACCTAGCTCCAAACATCGACATTAACCGCATTGGTAAAGACAAATTCTAGCCTCGAGAAAGTGAGTCCGGACATGCACGTAAGAACCAAAACAAGGAAGGCGCATGACTATCAAAAAGAAAGTTGACGCTGCTATAGAGCAATGTGGAAGACTAGGAAGTTGGGTCAGCCTTCGGGAAGGACAGTCGGTATGGAGGCGTAAGTCCGGGTTTGACGAAATGGAGGAGTTTGGCAACTCTTATGGCATGAAGGACAAGGATATAAGGAAGGTTGCTACGAAAACTTGATAGAGCAAATGGAATCGGTGGAAAGGCTACGAAAGTCCAATAAGCTCAAAAAGAACATTCTTGATTCAAGACCTTCAAAGAAGACCTTTCATGGGACATTATGTGCCTAGATCACATACTAGCGTGCGTATCCAAAAATTCTACAGATTGAACCAGGTACCTTGTCGTATAAAGTACAATAATGAGGAATTCATGCGACTGCCGAGCTCCATGTTCCCGAGTTTTAAAAGGCAAGCAGCTGAAACTTACATTGAGGGATTGAACGAAGAATATCAAAAGGCTAGTCCGAAAGCAATCAACCCAAAACCGCTGGGCGTAATGTCGAGGATAAAGCCATAAGTTTGGAAGAAGCTCCACCAATGCCGGAGAAACAATGACCTTCAAGGGAAAGTCAACGGGCCGCAACCAAAGGGCGTGCATCGTAAGCAATCGCCAGCCTACGCCATCGAGGCCAAAGAAAACAAAGAAGAGCTCAGGTAAGAACTTTGTGGATCGTAAGTTTTAATGCATCGTGGGCAGCGTGCTAAAGCGTATTCTAGACAACCCTGAAAGAGAAGAGGCGTGGAATGTATTGAGAAGAAGCTATGTTTCGTGTGCTTCCGACCAGTGGCACGAACACACATGATTGCCCATTCGGCCATGCAAAAGCGGCTTTTTTTAGCGTAATCTTGGGGATTGGGATTCACCCCACGCGATGAAGAAGACGACCAGCATGAGGCCCGGACTTCATAGATGGTGAGTGCCATATACGTACAAATATTGAGTCGTGATATTGAAAATCAAACAAATCATTGCGGCCGATGGAATCATAGATAACTAATCCATATGTAGTCCCATAGACGCAGGTAGCTCTCACAACTTTGCTTCTCCTAGGTTGGCCTAATGAAAGAACAAGGTATTGAAGTCTAAGCCAAGGCCAGCTGTTATGGCAAACCAACCATTCTTTACACTAAGGGAAGAGGATCACATTTGACATAGACCTTTAGTGGAAGTAAGGGTATCCGATGGGGCAGAGGTCATGGAAATTGGAAGGTATGACCTTATTGTAGGAATGGAGTTCCTAAAGCCAGCCGAAGCCATGATCGACCGGACCGTAATGAGATGGCCATGACAAAGACCGAACGACACCAAATTCATAGTGAAAGGTAAGAAGGCAGCTTCTTCTATGCAGTGTATTTCTTTGAAGCAGCTAAGGAAAAGTATAGAAAGAAATAAGGTGGATTATATTTTGAGGTTAGAGGCAATTGAGCCCAATAAGCGAGAATGGAAGCTTACAAAAGGGGAATCAGCTTGCCTAAGCCAAGAAGCAAGGCTCATCTCGCAATTTAAGGATGTATTCCCGGATGAAATCCGGCTACCACCTTATAGGGGTGTAGAATGTGAGATCACATTAGCTCGGATGCAAAGCCTACCAAGAAGGCCGCCAGACAGATGAGCACCCGGAGTTGATTGAGCTCAAGAAGCGGCCCGTGAATTGCTTGAGCTTGGTTTTATTAGAGCAAGTGTGTCTCCTTTTTTAGAGCACCTATACTCTTCGTGAAAGAAGAAAGATGGCAGCCTAAGAATGTATAGACTATCGCCAACTTAACAAGCCCGGGCGATTAAGAATAAGTATGCATTGCCAAGGGCGATGATTTAATGGACCAGCTCTAAGGAGCAAGGGTATTCTTCTAAAATTGATTTGAGGTCGTGGTACCATCAAATAAGAATAAAAGAAGAGGATATCCATAAGACCGCCTTTAGAACGCCAGGTATGGTCACTTTGAGTTTACAAGAATGCCCTTTGGGTTGTCGTAATGCTCCAAAGAACTTTTATGCCTCATGAATGATGTCTTCGTGGGATTTCGGATGAGTTTGTCATTGTCTTCTTCGGCGACGCATTCTAGTCTACGCTAAAGAAGTCCATTGAAGATCATGGTCGGCATTTGAGAAGGGTGTTGGAAAAGTTGAGGCGGCATCGCTTGTATGGAAAGCTTCCAAATGCCACTTTGCTACCCAAAGAGTGGAGTACTTGCCATGTCATATCGGGCGGAAGGAATCTCCACCGACCCATCAAAGATCGGGCAGAGTGGATTGGCCAGCTCCAAAGAATGTGGCTAAGTAAGAAGCTTCCTAGGTCCGGGCAAAGTTATTACGAAAAGTTCGTGAAGGACTTCGCTAAGTGGGCGGCCCCTTGACGGACCTCACTAAGAGTCTTGTGAAAGATTGGAGAACACATTGGTTAGAAAATGTTCAAGCTTCATTTGAAAAGCTTAAGGAAGCTCTTTAACAAAGACACTAGTGCTAGTTCCGCCGGACCCTGACAAGGACAAGATAGTAGCAACATGCAAGTAAGATAGCGGCATGTGTGGAGTCCTTATGCAAGAAGGAAGGATAGTGGCCTATGACTCCAAGAAGTTGAATCCACAATCGGCGCTTATCCAACCCATGATCGTGAACTTCTAGCTATTGTAAGAGCTCTTCGTATTTGGAGGCATTATTTGCTTGGGAGGAAATTTCGGTTAGATCGATCACCGAGCCTCCAATACATCTTTTACCCAACCGCTCCTCAATCTAAAGGCAAAGGAGGTGGATGGAATTCCTAGAAGAGTATGATTTCGAGATTGCTTATAAGCCAAGCAAGTTGAATGTGGTTCTTGCTCTTTCTAGAAGACCCTTCGAGATCGAGGAACACATTGTATTGCGATCTCCACTCTTTCGAGTGAGTTTGGTAAGAAGATCGAGAGACCCCGCAATCGATGGTGATTTCAAGGAGGGTATGGGAAAGTCTCCAGGGAGGCTAGAACAGATAAGGAACGAAGCCTTCAAGCATTACAAGAAGGAAGGCAACTTGTTGTACCATAAGGATAAGTTGTGTGTGCCCGAATGCAATTATATAAAGCTAATTCTTCATGACACACACAACAGCCCAATAGCGGTGGCATGCGAGGTTTTATGAAGACCTACTTCAAGATTCGAGGGAAGTAGTTATTTAGGCCGGAATGAAGAAGCGCCCGGTATATTCGGGAATGCGGTTGTGCAGCCGAACAAAAGAAACAAATTCCGGGGCCTTAGAGCCATTGCATTAGGTTTTTTTGAGATTAAAAAAAGGCCTTCAAAAACACCAACTAAGCAAAATGAAGATAAATGAACCACCAATCGAATCGTATTCTGACTAGTCCAACAAAGAAATCATATAACTAACTCAATCGGATCACATTTTCTAGCATAACTATTGGATAGAAAAGTCCAAATGAGCCTCGCTTAGTGTAATAGGATAGATCTCATGGAGATCTTTCCAACCTTAGATGCTTTTGTATATATTTTAACCACTTATGATTGTTAAAACTCCAAGAAAATATGGCTTTTATTTTTTACTATTCTACGTAGCTAAAAGATATGCAACCACCTATAGTTGGAAAGATTCAAACGGAGATTCCATTCACACAAACAAGAGCTCATTTTGGACTTTTCTATCAACACTTATGCTAGAAAAATGTGATCCAGTTGAGTTAGTTATAATCGCTTTACCGGACCGGATTACCAAATTAGCTCGATTGGTAGTTCATAACTTAGTCACCGCCTAAGGCCCTTTATGATCTCAAAAATCCCTAATGGGGTGCCAAATGCTATGTGGGAGGTCATAAGTATGGATTTTATTAGCGTCTCCCCAAAACTCTTCGAAAAGGATGCATTGATGGCTCTAGTAGATACATTATCTAAGATGGCACATTTTGTGCCTTGTAAGACTACCGACATAGCATTGGGGACACCGCCAAGTTATTTGTAAAGGAGATTTTTAGGCTCCATGGCATGCCTCGAGATTATTTCGCATGGTGGATTCCAAGTTTATGAGTGCTTTTGGCAGGACCTCTTTAGCACCATTCGCATTTAAGCTCTCCATGAGCAGTCAGCCAGATCACCCCAAACAGATGGTCGATTTTAGAGGACGAATCGAATCTTGGAAGACATGCTTGTAGTTTTGTGGATACAGCCCAAGTGGATGAGTACATCCACTTGGTGGAAATTCACTAATAGTGCCAAGGTGAGTCATCCCGTGATGTCCTCTTTCATGGTAATTACGGTACCAAAGGCTTCAACCCTGACACTTGGCACAACCCCCGTGTCAAAGGTTGAAGTATCCCAAAGCAGATGCTTGGTATGCAAATAGCCTGGTGGAAGGCCAAGGTTACCTCCTAGCAAAGAAGAAGCCTGGCAGTAAGAGTGTAGCCGGCTGCACAGGACCGTAAGGAGTTCAAGGTAGCGAGCAGCGGTGGTTGAAGATCACACAAGCAAGCTAAGCTCGGATTGGGAGTTGCAAGAAGTTTGCCCCTAGGTGGGCTGGTCCGTTCAAGATTGTGGAGAGTGGGCTCAAGCCTACAAGTTGGATCTTCCAACCATCTCGTTCATGGCTTCCACGAATTTATTAAAAAAGGCACAATCCCAACCTTTGATGAGGTTTTGACACTCCAACTTTGTTGGAAATGACCGAGAGCAAGTTGAAATTTGTGCCTCGAATTACTTGTTGATAAGTCATTCAAGAAGACTAGGAGGTCTCGCCTCCAAAGATGAAGTTATGGAAGCACTTCTGTCTGGAAGACGCGATATGGGTATTAAAGCAGGATTTGGAGAAGCAATACCAGCAATATGCAATTGAACGGGGCACAACAT